>BPLQ01005889.1:0-10801 GCA_021605075.1 Caerostris darwini
TTTTATAGTCTTTCATCCCGAAAGGAAATGTATTTAAAGAAACACTACACATTGGTTGGCCTACAGACTCTCACCCAGAGAGGAAGTATCTTTCGCGCACCCTACGCGTACCCGAGTATCTAGTTTTCGGCTTAGAAGGGGAATCCTTCCATGAATCTATGATTATATGTCTTTAAATGTGTTACATATTGTCTGTCTCTAACTGTATGTGTGTGGTGTTTGTGCTGGTGTAAATAAAGCTGTGAGTTCTCCAATCTGTGTCTCAAGTATCTCAACCCAGCGATACTCAGTTACAATCCAGTTGCTTCAAACCACAACACTACAAAACCATTTATTTCAAAGATAATTTTAATCATTATTTTATTATTATTATTTATATAGTAAAAAATTGGCACTATAAAAATACTGGTATACTGGTACTATATTGCTACTGGTACTATCAAAACTCACATTCCATATCAAAAACTAAGTGAATATTACATTTTACTTTATTAACTAACCCTTTTTTTATGCATAAAACTACGGCTACAATTTATTTGTTATAGAAATGTATAACAAAAACAGAACCGAGTGGTTCTTATAACAAAAACACGAGCTGTATTTTAATTAGACAATTCAATGCTATCTGAAAGGACGCAGTTGATAAATAGAAACATTTCTCTCTTCTATTATGATGTGCATTTATATATCTATATTATTGCAATCTATTTTATTATTAGTAGTTTTTATTATTATTTTTATAGTAAAAATTGGTTCTATAAAAATACTTGTATACTGCCTCCGGTACTATCAAAACTCACATTCCATATCAAAAACTAAGTGAATATTACATTTTACTTTATTAAATAACCCTTTTTTTAAGCATAAAACTACGGCTACAATTTATTTGTTATAGAAAGGTATAACAAAAACAGAACCGAGTGGTTCTTATAACAAAAACACCAGCTGTATTTTAATTAGACAATCTAATGCTATCTGAAAGGAAGCTGTTGATAAATAGAAACATTTCTGCCTTCTATTATGATGTGCATTTACTATATCTAAAAAGTTAAGCCTTGACAGTTGAACGGCAAAGCATAATAGGTTATTATTTTTTTTTTACATAATTTCATTCAATGCCAGATTATAGTAAATGGTGTGTAGCAGAAAAAGCTCTTTAACAAACTATTCGACCTTGGCCTTGATTCTAATGTTGGATTACTGTTAAAAATTATTCTAGCTGCTCTCATTTCTGTTGTGAATTATGCAACAGGAAGATGGTACTGTAGCAAAGAAAAGACGAGGAAGAACCTCAGTTTTTACAGCTTTTTTATCAAATTTCAAACATTTATTCGACTAAAAAAAGGAAGGAAATGCTGAATTATGATGTGCGGGTTTTGTTACAAAAAATTTCCTTAAAATTACGTGCGATGATTTTGATATTATGTTGTAAAGATGATATGAATAGTTTTTTTAAAATAACTTTGTAAATTTGATTTGAATGAAATAGACTTTTTTCAATTCCTTCTATTAGCTCACAATCTCCCTATATATATCTTGTTCAAACTTTCAATCGTTCATAAAATACTTTTTATTCATCCACTCAAGTTCAGATAAATTTTTTTAGAACTTGTAGTGGAAGGCACTTGATGTGAATACAGTTTTTGCAAATATTAATTCATTCATTAAATTTAATGAATTAATTTTAGTTTTTTTTAGATTTAAGTTGCATATATCTACCAATAGATGGCGCCAGATAAACTTCAAAAAATGTATGAAAATTATTTATGAAGGACTTTCTGCAATAGAGTGAAAAAAAGTAGGAATTGACTTCAAAAAAAAAATTTTTTTTTGTATTACTTGTTTATTTGAAGAAGATAATCTTATGTTCAACTCCCAGTCTAACAGATAATAGAGAGTTTTTGCATACCGTATTTTTATAATACGGTATTTTTTTTACTTGTTTTTCAGTTAAATATTATATACTATAATGTTAAGGTTAAAAAGAAGTTATTGTAAACAATTAATTTTTAAATATATTTTTGTTTATTTAATTCATTTTATTAAAAATTGAACTAGAAATGAAGTTATAAATTTCATTTTTTATAAACAAGTGATGATATCTACTGGAATTCTATACTTTAATTTATGATACATTACATGATACATTCAAGGATGAATTTAAATAAGCAATTGATTAAACAATCCAAAATGCTTAATATTTTAAATTTTTATTCACAAAATAAAAATGGTTGGTTTGGGAAGAAAATGTTGTTGTTGTTGTTCTAATTCAGCTGGCAATACAGAAACAGTTAATCTTTATGCCACAGGCAAGAGCTGCACCGCTGTTACTCACTTAGCACTACCCAGTGGGCACGTGTCGCTTGAAGATATGCTACGGACGCGAGTAAA
Source organism: Caerostris darwini (assembly GCA_021605075.1). Classification (NCBI taxonomy): domain Eukaryota; kingdom Metazoa; phylum Arthropoda; class Arachnida; order Araneae; family Araneidae; genus Caerostris; species Caerostris darwini. Next base: position 2,392 of record BPLQ01005889.1, read on the forward strand.
GCTACCCCCACCACAATGGTCTACGGTCATATTAGACCGGGACCTACAGTTTAAAGTGGATTCCGAACCACTACAAACAACCATGGCACCGCCGGGACGCGAACCCGAATCCTGTGAGACCGAGCACCATTCGGCCATCAGGCCCCGTAAGAGAATGTAAAATATATTTTCTTACCATTTGAAAATTGTTTTACAATTATATCGTATAAGCAGTAATTTCAAAAATATTTTATCTAAATCCACATAATTATGAAGAAAATTAGTAGCACAAATGATTTCATCTTATTCATATTCCTTTAGTAATTTTAGTTAAATAGAAAGGTAAAGCGAGGTAAAATTTAAGATCATTAGCAAAATACGATTTTATATTTATATTTAGAACAAGTAATATAGAAAAAAAAATTTTTTTAAGTCAATTCCTACTTTTTTTCACTATATTGCAGAAGCTCCTTTATAAATAGTTTTCATTCATTGTTTTAAGTTTATCTGGCGCCATCTATTATGCAACTTTAATCTAAAAAAGAACTAAAATTAATTAATTAAATTTAATTACTGAATTAATATTTGAAAAAACTGTATTAACATCCAGTGTCATCCACAAGAAGTTTAAAAAAATGTATTTGAACTTGAGTCGATGAATAAAAAGTATTTTATGAACGATTGAAAATTTGAACAAGATATATATAGGGAGAGTGTGAGCTAATAGAATGAATTAAAAAAAAATAAACATGCCTATATGCTAAGCTATAATTAAATATAAATATTTATTGTTTCCAAATCGTTAGACACTAATGATTATTAGTGTTATTGATCCTTTGTTATAAACTTTTTCTGAGAAAATACAAATAACACATTTTATTCGCATGACAAGATTTCATTGAATTTAGCTTAGAATTGACAGTAGATTTGCCTTCATTATTATCATTATTACTTTTATTTAGAATTTTTTAAAAAAAATATATTTTTTTTTTTTTTATTCAACTACTCCTTTTCTCATAAGCTTTAAAATGTTCACGATTTCTCTGACTTTCTACAAATAGGATATTTTTATAAGCAATATAAAAGATTTACATTTCTTATAAATTATATAATACTGTACACAGTATTGTTTTTCTAAATCTATACTAATGTTTTCAAAAATTTATTTGGTTTTTTTTTAAACTGTAAATTTTAATGCGGAAATCTGCTCCGCAAATTTCAACTTATCATGTATGAACATTCGAGAACGGATGAATCAAGTCAGGAATATGCGGATGTTTAATAATGCACGAGATATAGAAAGCAATTGATTGGAATGCTATAAGAATGGCTAAATTCAGTAGCCACATGAATATAGTATGTTGAATAGTTCAAGAACTTCATGAAGAATGAATTGTTCAAGAATCTCTAAAAGTATATACAAAAGTATGTCGTCGTAAATGAAGAATGAATTATTCCCAATTCTACAAGAAACGTTTATCACATTCAATAGCCAAAAGAATATATCAAAGTTTGAAAATTCTAGTGCTTTGCCCTCATTTTTCGGATAACCCCTAACCAGGACAACATCATGTTCACACATGATAAAAAAATTTGTAAAAAAATAGAAAAAAAATAGATAGAAATTATCAGATAATTATGTATATTTCCTTATTCCCGAGCAGACATAACAATAGAGAGTTTTTGCATAACGTTTTTTTAACGTCCGATATTTTTTTTTCTTCCTAGCGCGCATGCTCATAAGAAACATTGTACCTATTGCGCATGCGTATCTGTAATACTGCACTACTGAGATATTCCTATGAGAATGCGCGTTAGGAAGAAAAATATCGGATGATAAAAAAAACGTTATGCAAAAGCTCTCTAATATTAAATTCGAAGCTGAACCCAAACTGGTAAGTGAATAAATTAGAATACTGAATGAATGATGTGTATGAAAACTTACTTTAATTACAAACTGCAAATATTATAAAATATTTTGTTGAGGAATCTTATATTCTTATAGATATTGAACGCCGTTAATGCTGTTATAATTTTACGACTGATTTCTGCTTCGTGGATTAGCTATAGTCGATGTTTGTTAACGTTATTCATATGGCAACTGGATTTAGGATGTTCTAGATCAGGGATTTGGCAAACCTTTTCGGTCGCGGGCCAAAAATCGAAAAAAAAAAAAGAAGTTTGGCGAGTCAAGATAAATTTTTCTAAAATTTCAAAAACAAATTAAAATTAAAAGGAGCGGCAAATTAAAATTCTATCCGCGGGCCGGATAGAACTTTCCGGCGGGCCGTAGTTTGTCCATCCCTGTTCTAGATGATGTTCCAGTTTTTGGAATTACAAATTTTTACATTGTACTTACATTTTTTCAATTGTAATTAATATTTCTTCATGATTTGAAAATCAATATATTACTAGTAAAATTACTATTGCTATATCTTTATTCAGTTTTATAACTTGTGACATTATGAAAATGTATATAATCAAGATCGTTTATGCTCTATTCAGTGAAAGAGAACATGTTTATAAATTGACAATCAAAAGTAGATTTTTGTTCTTTTTATTGTTTGAATAATTTTTAATAAGATTAAACATTTCTTCTTTAAAAATTTTGTCTTTATAATTGTTGTATTAATATTTTTTACACGGGTTCAGCGGTGAAAATTATTTGTTTTAGATTGAGGGAAAATTTATTTATTTTAGATAGAGGTAAAATTTATTTATTTTAGGTTCAGGTAAAATTTAATTATTTATTTTAGAATGAAGTAAAATTTATTTTAGATTGAGGTGAAATATATTTATTTTAGAATGAGTTGAAATTTATTTATTTATTTTAGATTGAGGTAAAATTTATTTATTTTTTGAGGTAAAATTTACTTTAGAATGAGGTAAAAATTATTTATTTTAGATTGAGGTAAAATTTATTTATTATAGATTGAGGTAAAATTTATTTATTTTAGAATGAGTTGAAATTTATTTATTTATTGAGGTAAAATTTATTTTAGAATGAGATAAAGTTTATTTCAAAATAAGGTAAAATTTATTTATTTTAGGTTGAAGCAAAATTTATTTATTTAAATTGAGGTAAAATTTATTTATTTTAGAAGAGGTGAAATTTATTTATTTTAAATGAGGGGAAATTTATTTATTTTAGAAGAGGTGAAATTTATTTATTTCATTTAAAGAGAGATAATTTTTTTTTTAGATTTAAGTGAAATTTATTTATTTATTTTAGAATGAAGTAAAATTTATTTTAAATTGAGGTAAAATTATTTATTTTAAAAAGAGGGGAAATTTATTTATTTTAGATTGAAGTCAAATTTATTTATTTATTGAGGTAAAATGTATAAAATGAGGAAAAATTTATTTTAAAATGAGGTAAAATTTATTTTATTTTATATTGAGGTGAAATTTATGTATTTTTGAATAAGGTAAAATTTATTTATTTTAGATTGAGGTAAAATTTATTTATTTTAGAATGAAATGAAATTTATTTATTTATTGAGTTAAAATTTATTTTAGAATGAGATAAAATTTATTTAAAAATAAGGTAAAATTTATTTATTTTAGATTAAGGCAAAATTTATTTATTTAAATTGAGGTAAAATTTATTTATTTTTTAAAAATATAAAATTTTAGAATGAGTTGAAATTTATTTATTTTAGATGAGGTGAAATTTATTTATTTCAGATTCATGCAAAATTTATTTATTTTAGAACGATTTTAAATTCATTTTAGAATGAGTTGAAATTTATTTATTTAATTTAAAGTGAGATAATTTTTTTTTAAATTTAATTGAAATTTATATATTTATTTTAGAATAAGGTAAAATTTATTTTAGAATGAGGTGAAATTTATTGAATTTTATCAGGAAGGATTAGAAAAAGGAAATGAGAAATTTCATTTGCGTACTTAGATTATTCAACTACTCCTGTGGTTTTGAAAATTATGATTTACCATTCGTAAGAATGGCAAGTTGTGTCACGATTCTAAATGGAATTTGAATCATTCTCTAGTCACTCTTCTAAGAACACGAATTGTTCTTCACAAAAACTAATAAACTTACTCATTTTCGAAAAAGAAGATAATATATTAATTAACTTAAGTCTTGGAGACTATTTACTCAATCCATTTTCAATTTTCTATAGATTCTATTATATTTTCTATTTTACACTAATTTTTTCACTTCTTACTTATCTTTCCAAAACTATTGTTTTCTTTGTTGAGGAATTTTGCAAATAAATAAATCTTCAAACATTTTCCCATTCAGAATAATTTTTAATTAAAACTAAACAAAGCATAGTGTCGCTAAAGAATGTAAGCGAATTACCAAATTTTGTGAAATTCAGCCTATTTTTAAATTTATACAAACAATACTTCATTAGACATTAAATTTTTTTATCTGCACAACATTCGTATATGTTGAATTTTATTTTATTTTTTACATCAAACTATTTTCCTGTCTTAGATTTCGAAAATTTAAACAACAAGGGTCATTCTTTTTATTATTAGCAATAAGAATTAATGCAGAAATTAAGAAATTCGGAGAATGGTCGGTATTAGGTATTTATTTATACAAATTTATTCTACAAAAATAGTTGTGGTGTCAAAGAAATTTAAATATTTGAATATATGTTCAAATAAAAATGAAGATGTAATGATCGTCTAATTACAAAATTCTTTAAAAATAAAAAAAATTACTAACTTTAAGTTATTGAGCAATTGGCTTAGAAAATCGATTTTATTACTTAGTATTTTAAGTAGCGCTATAATTCAAACACGTATTTTCTAAATAACAAGGTACTCATAATTATTAATTATTAATTGTAAATTATTCTGTTATGGCTACATATTTTGATTAATAAGCTGAAAAATATTCTGATTTATTATTGTTTTTGATATTATTTATTATATTATCACCACTGTAATTCAAACACATATTTTCTAAACTACAAGGGAGTCATAACAACTGGTAAATTATTTTGTTTTAGGCTACATATTTTGATTTGAAAAGCTAAAAACGTGGTAAAATATTTTGATTTATCATCAGTTCTTAAATACTAAAATTCTTGCATCTCTAGTGTTTATTTATTTATTTTTAAATATGAATAAGTAAGTTTGTCACTGTTAAAATGTAATATTTAAAAATGCTATTTTCTGAATAAATATTCAAGGACTACTGTTTTAGAACTAAATTTTAGGGAAAACAAATATAAATGTTCCTTACTTATCAGATAAAGAGCCATAAATAGGTGTTCCAATGATGCTACCAACATTATACATCGTTAAGATGAAACTGTTGTAATGGGAGTCGTCACAAACCATATTCCACTGTGAAGAAATAGTAAATTTATATTTATCACATAAATCAAAATAGGTATAAAATATGCTTAATAATAAAAAATGTGAGCTTAAATTTATACTTAAAAATGATTGTTATTAACCAACCTTTTTCAACTGATTTTAAATTGTTTTTTTAACCCTTAAAAAAAAAAAAAAAAAAAAAAAAAAACACAATAGCTTGTCCATGTTCGGGACTAATATTCAATAAATAATATTTTTGAATGCTTTATACTTTGGCTTGAGGTAATTTGTTGCTAGACCATCAGATTTTTAGCACTTTCAGCGTTAACTAGAATGCATGATGAGAGGGCCTATACCATGCACACACACTGTGCCATCACCATTTAAAATAAATACCTCAATAATGGCATCTGAAAGGTTAACAACCCCCTTCTCTCCTCTTCAAATTCAATAAATATAACTTCCGGCGTACGGATTTATCGTATTCATTTACGACATAATTACAGAAGCTTCAAGTTGAACTTCATTGTTGGGTAATGAAGCCATTTTTAATAATTTTGTACGTAATTTTAAGTAGATAAATCTACAAAACAAATTATATAAATTTTTTCCATATAACAATAATTCTTAATAAAAACTGTTATTCTTTTAATAGAATTTAAAATCAATTTCAACCAAGCTTAATTATATATTCTTTATTTTATGTAACAATGAACCATTTAAGTTTAAAAAATTTAATTCAAAAAAATTTAAAAATTTAAATTTTCAAAAATAATAATAATAATAATCAATAAATAAAAATAATAATAAATAAATAAAAATAAAAATAATAATAAATAAATAAAAATAAAAATAAATAAATAAAAATAAAAAATAATAATAATAACATTTTAAAAATTATTTTTAATTCAATAATGTGATTTTAGGAAGATATGTTGTTCTTCATCTTTGCTGACTTAATCAGAGTAAAGGATGAAAGTTGTAAAGTTGAGAGATTGTAAAGTTTGAGGTAGAAAGTTGAGTTGAAAAGTTGAGATTGGTTGAGAGAGGTTGAGGTTGTAAAGTTGAATTGATTAACTAATTTTGTTAATTTATCAACTTTAATTATTGATATGCTAAGTTTGTTTCCATATTGCAAAAATGTTTTTATAGTTATCGTATTATTGCTTGATTTTAAAAATTATCATTTCAAAAACTCTGTAATTAATAAAACATTTGGACGACTACATATTTATATTAATCATATAACCATTCGTAGGTACGCATTAAATTCATTTTACAAAAATTGGATTTTTTCAGTAATTTTCAACCTGTTTTATATTAAAAATTTCATTGAAAGGAAATTGGATTTTTTCCTGAATTTTCCGCCTTTTTAATATTAAAAAGTTTCATTTAAAGGAAATTGGATTTTTCATGAATTTTACACCTGTTTTATATTAAAAAGTTTCATTTAAAAGAGATTGGATTTTTTCCTGAATGTTTCTGTCTGTTTTATATTAAAAAGTTTCATTTAAAGAATATTAGATTTTTTTCATGAATTTTCCACCTGTTTTATATTAAAATTTTCATTTAAAAGAGATTGAATTTTTTCATGAATTTTATGCCTTTTTTATATTAAAAAGTTTTATTTAAAGGAGATTGGAATTATTTTATGAATTTTACGCCTATTTTTTATTAAAATATTTCATTTAAAAGAGATTGGAATAAACTTTTTAATTGGGAATGCAGGATGGTTAATAAAAACCTGTGACACATTTATTTTGAATTTTTTTTTGTGTACATATATTTTTACTAAAACAAAGAGCTCAAAATGCAGAGAATATTTCAATGCTAAGTTCATTTTCCCTTTTTCTTCTCAAAGTTAAAAAAAATCTACCTCTCAACACCTTGATTTTCACTTCCGGTATTTCTCCAACATCTTGAACTTAATTTTTTTTTTTAAAGTATTCCCATTTTTTTTTTACAAGTACATATAAGGTAAATCATGAAAGGGTAATAAAAAATATAATATTAAACTAATTTTTTCTCCCAATTGCGGTTTAAATTCCTCTAATTTGGTTACGAAAATTAAATACAACCTTGCCTTCTTGCTCAAAGCAGAGAGAAAAACCGCTAATTTCATTATTCATGGAATGCTACTTACAGGCAGCTCCCTGTTTAGCACATGTCTTCGACCTCCTTTCTGTAGTTTACAGTCATGAAGAAGGTTCAGAAGGTCACAAATCACTGACATACATTGTCAAACAATATGAGCAAGGGAAACACTGACTTGACGTTCATAATAATCTATTGTAAGATGCTTATAAATGTTCTTCAAGCTTTATTCGATTCGAATACGCCATTTTCTCTATGATAGCTGCAATATTTACCATTAAAAAAGTACAATACATTGTTTAGAAAATAGTGTTTACACCCTGAGATAGATTTAAAAAAAAGAAAATTATCTTTTACGAATGGAGGTTACTTGTTTCGGTATGTCTTCTTGTCAGTATGAGGTATATGTTGCATAATTGCAGGGTAAAATTTGAGTTATGTAATCTTTAACCCATTTACCTTTCTTTACGCCTACTTTCTTTAACAAAATTTATTCTGGAGATATTTATGAATTAGAAAAAGAAAAATTTTAAAAAAGGCGTGTCTTTCATTAAAAAAACATTTCTGATGTTTTAAGAAAACTATTATATAAAAGCATGATTTAAATTCATTATTTTTTGAATTGAAAATACGTTAAACTAATTATTATAATACGCATTTGTTGTATTTATGTTATTTTCGTATTTAATATTATGTAATTTAATACAATTTACAATGAAATGTAATTAAATTAAATTTAAAATGAAATGAATATTTGATTCTTAATTTAAAATTGGCTTTGATAATTTATTTTATTACTAAATTTGAAGCAAAATATATATCATTAGTTTGGTAAATAGAAAATGAAAATTTTCCTGAAAATTTAAATCAATATTTGTTTTTAATTTAAAATTGGTTTTGATAATTTCTTTTGCTACTAAATTTGAAGCAAAAGGTAATTTCATTAGTTTGATAGATAGAAAATGAAAATCTTTCTTGAAAAATTAAATCAATATTTGTTTTTTAATTTAAAAATGGTTTTGATAATTTCTTTTGC
>BPLQ01005889.1:10811-31195 GCA_021605075.1 Caerostris darwini
CAATATTTGTTTTTTAATTTAAAAATGGTTTTGATAATTTCTTTTGCAATTAAATTTGAAGCAAAAGATACTTTATTAGTTTGGTGAATAGAAATTGAAAATATTTCTCGAAAAATGAAATGAACATTTTTTTTTTTAAATTTAAAATTGGTTTTAATAATTTCTTTTGCTTCTAAATTTGGAGCAAAAGATATTTCACTATACATTCTTTTTCATAAATAGAAAACGAAAATTTTTCCAGAAAATTTAAGAACAGTTCAAAAATATTTAACTTGAAGTAAATGTTACTATTCGTCACATAATTAAAAATTGTGATTAAAAAATAATTAGTAATTCTAGGATTTAATTTGTTGAATTTAATATTTATCACAGAATTATTGATAATAAATGTATTTATAAAGTATTTCTATTATTTATATTAATATTTCGGCCGAAAATTGCTTAATTCAATTCCTTCTATTAGCTCACACTCTCCCTATATATATCTTGTTCAAATTTTTAATCGTTCATAAAATACTTTTAATTCATCCACTCAAGTTCAAATACATTTTTTTTAACTTGTAGTGGAGGATACTTGATGTTAATACAGTTTTTTTTAAATATTAATTCAGTAATTAAATTTAATTAATTTTTAGTTTTTTTTAGATTTAAGTTGCCTATATCTACCAATAGATGACGCCAGATAAACTTTAAAAAATGAATGAATGAACAAGATATATATAGGGAGAGTGTGAGCTAATAGTTGGAATTGAATGAAAAGAACGCGTTTTTTAAATACATGGTTTTTTTTCGATCACGAAGCATCTCTTGTGGCTTCTTTCGAATTAATTTTAATTCACACATAAATCTTCGTTGATAGATGCGGAAGTGATATAGTTATCGTGTGGTAAAATCTTAAATCAATTTTTTTGAATAAAAAGTTGAAGTTAGAATTTTTTTAATTGATCGTTAACATGAATATGCTAAAAATTTAAATGAAGAAATATGGTACAGCTATTTGTCATATTTGGCAGATATATTTACAACTTTAAATGAATTTATTAAATATCTTCAAGGCCTTAAAGTTAATATTGCTAAATTGAACGATATAATCAATGCTTCAATTTTAAAATTAGATTTGTGGTAATCTTATGTGAAAAATAATAAAACGCAATGTTTTAAAAGGCTAAGTGAGTTTTAATCGAAAATGAGATAGATTTGAATAAAGATGCTGAAGATGTAATTCAGGAGCCTATTTTACAATTAAAAACTGTAAACTTTTTACAAAAAGGAGAGTACTTAGACAGGATTAAAAATTCCTTTCAAAATTTCAATAAAAATCAGGACTTATTACTGACAGAACAGCAACAACTAGTTGAACTATCAACAGATTCTATGCTAAAATGCAGACTTGAACGAGATCTTGATTTTGGGTTAAAAATTTACACATAATATCTCCAAATTTCTGCAAAAGCTATAAAAGCCTTAATGCCCTTTGTGCGTAAAGTCGTTTTCAAAATATGCCGGAACAAAAACAAAATACAGAAATAAATTGGATTCCAAACATGAAAGTTTACAAATAACGACGATAGAACCCGCCTTTAAAATTTTGTGGGAATTAAGAAAGCTTATCACAGTCAATACAACTGAAGATTTTATTTGTTTGTGTTAACTTTATTTTATAATACTTTAACTTTTATTATAGTAAAATAATATTAAAAAGTTTTTCTTTATATGACTACCTAGATTGGGAATTTCTATTATTTATGCTTCCAGGTTCAATGAAATAATTTTGTAAATTGACAAACTTTGAAGACCGATAGGTTAGATTACCAGAAGAGTAATGAAATTGAATGGAATCTAGTAATATTACAGTGACACAAAATAGAAAAAAAAATGATAACTTTAAATTGATTCACACTCTAAAATATAATCATATCCAACCAATTTAAATACAAGTGAATTAAATTTTAAAATATCAGAAAATCTAAATGAATTCAAGTGAAAAAAACAAAAAAAAAATCAATTAAAATTAAAAGACTGCCGATGAAAAGGATTCATAAAAAATATATAAAAAAATTGTTTTTGATTTATAACAATAAATTAAAATATTTTCGTCTGTATGAGAAAACCAAAATATTTTAAAATGAGATTCTATATTTTAAAAATATTAAGTGCAGATAAATTGCTAGCCCTCGAAAATGCAATATCGAAAAGGAACAGAGATTTTAAAGCCAACTTTATTAGATAAATAGCATAATCTACAAAAGTAATATGAATGAAAATTCAACCCATGGGAGTGAGATGAACAGAACAAGTATAGCCAGGCCAGCAACTCAATCTGGTTGACAAAAATAAATTGTTGAAGATTGCGTATCACGTACGGTCTCGCATTGTTTTGTTGAAGTTTGGCCGCAAACAAGTCTTGTTTTAGAGCTTTTTGTCTTAATTTAGAGATATAGCCTATTGGTCAATCAACCGGTATGCTATTAAGAGTTTGCGGGAATAAAATCCAATCCAATATAATGCCACGTGGAGAGCCATATGGCAATGCTTTAAGTAAGATCTATGATTGGACATCTCAGACTTGCCACTGGCCCGCCGATTGAATCAGCTTTCAGTGTTAGTGTACATGCCCACGGAAAAATGATCAACCGCTCACCAACGACTGAGCTACTGTAGAACTGCTGACAGTGATCCTGTACCCAGTTAAATGAACACGCGCGTAAATATTATCTAAGAGATTTTCTTGCTGGAATTGCAGAACATTTAGCCGTGCATACATATCATTTTAAACATACATTATCAGAGACGCTAATTGAAGGTTGTCCCGCATATTTTGCCAAAAACTTTTGAATGACAAAGGCTCTCTGTGTTCCCAGGTAGTAATCATCACAAGTACTAACAGAGCTTGTTGATGGTACAAGCAAGACCTATGCAAATTCTTATCACAGTGTCAGCAGACTCGGATATGACCCTCCAAATACGTAGACAGAACTTTTGAATGACAAAGGCTCTCTGTGTTCCCAGGTGGTAACGCTCACAGGTACTGATAGCGCCCGTTGATGATATAAGCAAGACCTATGCAACATCTTGCCACAGTGTCGGCAGATTCGAATATGACCATCCAAATACGTAGGCAGTTTTTGAATGACAAAGGCACTGTGTTGTTCGCGGGTGGTAACCCTCACATGTACCGGCATTGCCCGTTGATGGTACAAGCAAGACCTATGTAACATCTTGTCACAACGTCGGCAGATTCGGATGTGGCCATCCAATTACGTAGACAGAATCACGATTCGTCTGAAGACAATATCAGCCATTAGTTTGTTTATGTCTGACGTTCATCGCACCCCCTGTGGTCTAGAATCAAAGGTAATAATAGCAACAATGGGCATGTTGCTGAAATTCACATATACTGCAAACAACGACAAATAATACGTAATGACACAGTGTTATGCAACAGTCCTGCTAGTTTTCCCTATACTTCCTGGTTTTGTAGTGTGATCCATTAATGCCTTCACTCACGTGTGGTAGTGCGAGGAGACTGCTGCAATAGTCCTCATCGGTCGGTCTTACTCCTCTTGAATTTATAAATGCATTTCCGCATCACTCTACGATAGTCCTCAATAACTTAGAATTTTTCCCTTTGAACTGAAAAGTGATCGATTGGCGCCCTTCTCTTTCTACGGAGCGTACAGAAGCTGTCTACACAAAACTCCGTCTGAAAAACAACTCTAGTACTTAAAAATACCTTCTATTATTTTCTATAGTTCTTTTAAGTGGTGTTACAGATGTCCGTAATGAAAATTTGTATACGAGGATGCATACAGAGATATAAACATGATACAAATGCTACGTCTTTTGGAAGCTTCCCTCATGATATTGGATTTGGAATGTCCAACGGTATAGCAATAAATACATAAATTTATAGTTTTTTTTTTGTTTAGTTTATTTTGATAGCGCATCTAATTAAAAATAATTAAAAATTTTTTAATAACATTGATAAAAATAAATGTTTAAGCTGCTTATAAATATTTTAGACATTAAAACATTGCTTTTGAATATGAATTTTTCATTCACTGTTACGTAATGATTAAAAATATAATTAATATAAAATGATTTTTTTACACAAATTTATATAATTAAAGGAACCACACTTTAAAAATAAAAATATTTTACATTCCAGACACGTACATAAAAATAAAACAATTCTATTCCTTCTAATTCACAAATAGAAAAATAAAGAAAAACAAGAAAGAGATTTTAAATTCAATAAAAAATTTTTAAATCCAAATCAAATTGCTTGCAACTTAAGGGAAAAGTAATTAATTGGTTTTATTTTTATAAAAAAAAATATTTCTAATTAAATCATAGCTTTATATGTATAATAAATTTCATTAAATAAATAATGTGAATGCATTTGTATTAAAATATACTGCAATTTTCAGTTATTAAAACGATATACACGAAACCAAAGGAATGCAAAAAAAAAAACCCAACCCATCCTATTATATTTATTTTTAAATATTCATTAATGAACTCAGATGTCAAGTTAAAGTATTTTAACAATACGATAATCAAGCTTACTTACTGCATGTAAATGAAATAAAAAAAAAATAAGGATTTCGTAATCGATGACAGGTGTAAAGAGTGAAATTTATAATTAATATGTTCTGCATGTCACAACACTTTCGCGTCCTTTTGGTTGATAAATAAAAGTAAATAAAATAAAAATAAAATGTTGACACCACGCTTGAAATAATGAATACTTATAGGTTTCTATCTGTATAAAAGAATTTTGCTGTTATGGTTACGCGCAATTTAAACTTCAAGATTTAGGTAATTCCTAATTGCAATAAATAAAACACAATGATTTCATTCATCAACACGGATTTTTTCATCCATGTGTCCCTGTTTACGTGTGCGCATTAATCAAAAATTCCCATACATCCTTTTATCAGGATAAACAGAAAATTTCGTCGGAATTTATATTATGAAATCTACAGTTGAGTCGCTTTGTTCTTGAATTGAAGTATCAATAAAGAAGAGGTTAGGCGAATCACTCAATTCAGTGATTCACTCCAGTGATTTGTCCTTTGGAATGTCTTCATTCTGAAGTTTTATTCAATTCCTTCTATTAACTCACACTCTCCTATATATATATCTTGTTCAAATTTTCAATCGTTCATAAAATACTTTTTATTCATCCACTTAAGTTCAGATACATTTTTTTGAACTTGTAGTGGATGACACTTGATGTTAATACAGTTTTTTCAAATATTAATTCATTCATTAAATTTAATTCATTAATGTTAGTCTTTTTTAGATTTAAGTTGCATGTATCTACCAACAGATAGCGCCAGATGAATTTAAAAAAAATGAAAAATTATTTATAAAGGACTTTCTGCAATAGAGTGAAAAAAAAGTAGGAATTGACTTTAAAATTTTTTTTTTATATTACTCCTGTATTACTGTTTTTTAGTATGAATATAATCTTACAAAAACGAGCCGCTTATTTAATATCTTCTTCATTGGCGGAGCAGCCCCATGATGGGCCAAAGGCTGTCTTCCTATTGGCAGATTTCGAGACAGGAGATGTTTTTCAAGGATAGGGTTGTCAGCCTTAAGCCCAACGCTCTACAGTCATATTAGATAGGAAAATTTTTCAATTGAAATACAGAGTAGAGAATTAAAAACAAATTTAATGTATATATATATATATATATATATATATATATGTGTGTGTGTGTGTGTGTGTATTGTTGTTCTAACGCAGCTGGAAATACAGAGACAGTTAATCTTTATGTTATAAGCTAGGACTGCACATTTGTTACTCATTTACACTGCCCAGGGGGTACGTGTATCTTGAAGATAGGCTACAGACGCGAGTAACACTATACCCACAACGCTCTACGATCGATCGGGACCTACGGTTTAAAGTGGATTCCAAACCACTGCAAATATCCATGACAACGCCGGCACTCGAACCAGTAACTTGTGCAACAGAGCATCAGAGTGCCATTAGCCACATTTCATATCTTGTTATTGTTTTATTTATAGTCATAAACTGAAAAAACTGTTTCAAAATTAATCAGTTAATTACAATAAGTTGCAGATATTCTACATTTAATTTAAGTTTATTTATTTTACATAGTTTTAAATTCAATATTTATTAAAAGAATCCCCACGCTATTTTTGTATATTTTTTCCTCATCAATCCACTGTGAAAAAAGTTGTTTTTTCTTTTATTCTTTGAGGTAAGGTTACGATTAAAATACAAGTTATTCTACGAATCTTGATTCCAGTAAAGCATGCTTTATTCGTCAAAATTGTTAAAAATTTTTTGTGTCATTTTTTTACAAATTTTATTTTAGTTTTACAGAAAAGAAACATAATTAATCACCCTGTTTCAAGTTCACTTCACATAATCACATACAGAATATTTATCAAAGTGCTATCTTGTCAAATATGCTTTGATTATCCAGTTCAGCATTATAATAATGCAAAAAAATTATAATGAGTAAAATCTTTATTATTTAAGAAAGATAACGATTTTCCAACAGAGATATTTCAAAAACATTTATATAACAAATTTATCTCAGAATTTATTGCGTATGTGAGCACATTTCTATGCGGAACGACTTAAAATTTTGAAAATATTATAAACAAAGAAGATAATTAAAGTATTTTATTAAAATATTTCTATAGTACTTTTTAAAAATATTTATTTCACACTGGCTACAAATTTATACTCATTTCAAAGTATTAGCCACTATTTTTTTATGTTTATTCATAAATAATTGAAAAAATTTCAAGTTCAATTCAAGTTTTTTAAAGTATGAACATTGCTATAAAATCCTTTAATTTTTTAATTCTACCTAGAAGTAAAAAAATTACGAAAACTACATCCCAGAATTCTTTAAAATTCTCCACAATTCTTTGAAATCAACAATGAACCTCAGTAATTCCCTGAAATAAAACCATTGTTTCATTTGCAATGGGTATCGCCACATCATTTAGTTGAAACCAAACTATTTCGTTTATTTTTTTTTCTAATATAAATCATTTGCGAAATGATAGCGACAAACAATCAATTTTCCTTTTTGTAATTAGTAGTTTGTGATGAAAATACTAGAAAATATGCAGAAATACGCTCAGAAAATATACATAATATCAATCCATAATTAAAATTTACTAGCCAAAATATAAGTAAAGTAACTAATGCAGGATAAAATCACAGAAAAAAATACAATTCTATTTGAAGGCTTCTACGAGACTTGATAGCGTAGACTCATTAATTTACTCAGCGTAGACTCCTTACTATTAGCGTCAAGTTAAATTTATTTCATTTCCTTCTATTAGTTCACACTCTCCCTATATATATCTTGTTTAAATGTCCAATCGTTAATAAAATACTTTTTATTCATCCACTCAAGTTTAATAAAACGTCTTTGAACTTGTAGTGGATGACCAATGTTAATACAGTTTTTTCAAATATTAATTCAGTAAATAAATTTTATTAATTAATTTTAGTTTTATATGGGAGAAATATTCATATATTCGCGCTGCTCTTTCGGCTCATTTGCTCATCATTAATTAATTAATAATTGGTTAATGATCTCTTTTCTCTCATCATTAACTAATTATTAATTAATTAAGGATTATTAATTATTTAACTTATTCAATTATTAATTATTTTTATTCATTTGATTATTAATTATTATTATTTTATTATCAAATATTTTTATTATTCATTTAATATATATTATTCAATTTTTAAAATAATGTAACTACAAATTGGCAATAATATAAAAAAAAAAAATGTCTGATTTTTCTTTGTTCAGGTTTGTTTTCTTTGTTTCTTTGTTGTAGGAATTGACTTAAAAATTTTTTTTTTATATTACTTGTTCAAATTCTTCTATTAGCTCACACTCTCCCTATATATATCTTGTTCAAATTTTCAATCGTTCATAAAATACTTTTTATTAATTCACTCAAGTTTGTACAAGTCAAATACATTTTTTTGAACTTGTAGTGGAGGACGCTGGATGTTAATACAGTTTTTTGAAATATTAACTCAGTAATTAAATTTAGTTTTTTTAGATTTAAGTTGCATATATCTACCATATAAACCAAAAGATGGCACCATATAAACTTAAAAAAATGAAGGAAAATTGTTATAAAGGACTTGATGCAATATAGTGAAAAAAAAGTAGAAATTAACTTTAATTATTTTTTTTTATATTACTTGTTTATTTGAGGAAGATAATCTTACATTCAACTCTGCAGTCCAGCAGATATTATGGAATAAAATTTATCTGAAGATAATTTTTACTTTCAAAACGTCGATTTTAAAACACGATGTGTGTAAAATACGAAAGTAAGAAATAAATGAGAATAAAATCTAAAACAAAGTGTAGTTTCTTACGACATTATTGTATAATTTCAGCATAAAAATGTTATAAAATCAAAGATGTTCTCTTGTTACAGTAGCAGATTTTTGCTTTAAGGTAAACAAATAATTCATTTGCTATTAATTTTTGAATAAAACAATTCAACCACAATCAGATAATTGAAACTTGTGTACTTCTTTTTTATAAATACTTTTTATGTTATTCATATAAATATTATTTTAAAATTCCTGTACATTTGTTCGTAAACAAAAATATATTCATTTAACAGTATATATATATATATATATTCTTCTAATGCAGCTGGCAAACATTTAAACACTTGTCTTCGATGCCTTAAGGCAAGAGCTGTATCGACGTTACTAACTTAGCACTACCCAGGAGGTGAGTGTAGCTTGAAGATAATCTACGGGCGCTGAGTTACAATACATCAACAACGCTCTATGGTCATGTTAGACCGGGACCTGCGGTTTAAAGTGGATTCCGAACCCCTACAAACATCCATGACTCTTCCGGGATCCGAACCCGAAACCGGTGGTACCGAGCGCCAGAGCGTTAGCCACTCCGCCATTCAGGCCCCACACTTATTTGTAGGTTTTTAAATTTCAAGATATGCTATAAGAACTGTAGAGATGCTAATATATCAGGCCCATTTAACATTATATTATATTTAAGATTGTGTTATTATAAGCGCAGATGAATGACAAGGTTTATAAACACGTGTTGTTTAATAATACTTTCAGATATAAATGAAATCATTATCTGAAATGTGGACACACATTATTGCCATGGTATAGTTTCAATTTAAAACGGCAAGTGATAGTCTCAACACAGTTCAGTGGGACAGAAAACTTGACGAACTAGCCTCATCTATGTCATTTCATAGTCATTTAACATTATTTATGATTATGTTATTATAAGCGCAGATGAATGACAAGATTTATAAACACATGTTGTTTGATAATACTTTCAAATATAAAGGAAATCCTCATCTGACACATAATATTGCCATGGTATAGTTGCAATTTAAAATTTCAAGTACGCAGATTTGTGTGACAGGAAACTTGACGAACCATTTTTTTACCACATCATTTCATGTCATTTTTGTTTCATTAGTGTTATCCTTTTTTACGTGTAATGTATTTTTTGCTAAACGGAAATAAAACGGAAAATATATACTGTATTTGTCATTTTTTTAACAAGATTTGGAAAATAATTATTTTTCACTCATTAACTTGTTGAATTCTGTTTATATGCGGTGTTTTTTATTTATGAAATACTTTTTAAAATGTTAAATACTATACATTACTTGAGAATTCTCGTTTTTCTACTTTAAAATAATTTATCTTGTTCTTCAAAATCAATAAGACAATTTTGTATCATTATATAGATTTTCTATTTTTTTTATCTGCTTAGATGTCATATAAAAAGTAAAACAAAGTGAAAATATTTATTTTTCTTTTTATACGTTGAAAAATAATTATTTACTTATTTACTTTATATAAATAATTATGTATTTTTATTGAGTAATATTTACTAATGAAAATATAAAAATTTTACTAACTGACCAATATTTTGTTAACAAGGTTTGAAAAATAATTATTTTTCACTCATTAACTTGTTGAGCTCTGTTTATATGCGGTGTTTTTTATTTATGAAATACTTTTTAAAATGTTAAATACTATACATAGCTAGAGAATTCAAAATTTTATTTAATAAATTATTAATGTAATAAAAGATTAAAACTTTTCAGTTAACTAAATAACTTTTCATAATTTAATCGACAGATCTTCCAAACAGAGTTATAAATGGGATTTTTTTCAAGTGAAAAAAACTTGTTATAGTTAGATGATGGATGTTTTCGTAGTATTCTTTTTAACTTTTAACTGTATGATTTTTAAAATACATGTATAAATATTTAAAATTTAAACGATTAAATTTTATATTTGGGGAATATAAATAAAATTTTAATTCACGTTTTTCTACTTTAAAATAATTTTTCTCTAAACTTTGATCAAAATGATATTAAAAGAAATTTTTAACAAGTAATATAAAAAAAAAAATTTTTTTTTAAGTCAATTCCTATTTTTATTCACTATATTTCAGAAAGACCTTTATAAATAATTTTCATTCATTTTTTTAAGTTTATCTGGCGCCATCTATTGCTAGATAGATGCAACATAAATCTAAAAAAACTAAAATTAATTAATTAAATTTAATTACTGTATTAATATTTGAAAAAACTGTATTAACATCAAGTGTCATCCACTACAAGTTCAATAAAAATGTATTTGAACTTGAATGGATGAATAAAAAGTATTTTATTAGCGATTGAAAATTTGAACAAGGTATATATATATATAGGGAGAGTACGAGCTAATAGAAGGAATTGAAAAAAATATCTTGGTCACACACTTTTATTAAAAATTTCAAAACTAAAATATTTTGATTATATTATACGTACATAGTTAAATAATTATCAATATAAAAATCGTTAAATAGTTACACGAAAATTGTTAGATAATTACACAAAAAATCGTTAAATATTTGTCTACATGTAAAACATAAAATAATACACGAGTGAAAAATATAAAGTAAATAAAAAAATAAAACAAGTAATATAAAAAAAATTTTTAAGTCAATTCCTACTTAGGTCAACAAAATTTTTTTTTATTTTAGTTACTTTTTATTACATAATTACAATTAATATAAATATGTATATACATATGACAGAATCACACTATTAAGTGGAAAAATAAAATTTCTTCAATTTTATTTTTTGTGAAAATTCCATCATTCTAACCACTTAGCCACAACTGGTAACTAACTCACTCTCAAAAATCATTCGGATAAAACGTCTACTTAAAGCAAAAATTTTCAAAAATTTATCAAAATTTATTCTTCACCTTCACGTGAAAAATACTGAAATCTTTGCATTTTACCGATTGATCAATTTTTTAATTTTTATTACAAGCTGCTAAAACTTTATTTAAAGTGTTAAAAATTATTAATTAAATCTATTTTAAAAATTAATATTTGATAAAACTGTATTAACATCAAGTGTCATCCGCTACAAGTTTTAAAAAATGTATTTGAACTTGAGGGGATCAATAAAAAGCATTTTATTGACG
Source organism: Caerostris darwini (assembly GCA_021605075.1). NCBI lineage: Eukaryota > Metazoa > Arthropoda > Arachnida > Araneae > Araneidae > Caerostris > Caerostris darwini. The sequence continues at coordinate 22,336 of BPLQ01005889.1, forward strand.
ATTGAAAATTTGAACAAGATATATATAGGAAGAATGTGAACTAATAGTAGGAATTGAATAAGTATAAAGTAATACATGAGTGACCATTCTTATAGCATTTAGAAAACGAAGATTTCTAGGAATTCTAAGAATTTCTTTCAGCATATTATTTACAATTTAAATTCATATTAATCGATTATCATTACCATCTAACTAAACTTTATTTAATGTAATAATTATGAACTTTTCATCTATTAGAATTAAAGTAAAAATTTTACAGAAAGATCTTATCTTACAGAAAGATAGTATGGAGTCCCATACTTTTTACTAAATTAAATAACAGAAAAAAACATTTACAAATGAAAATTATCAATCTACAATGAGACTTTACATGTTATTTTATTTTTATCTTGTTCTTCAAAATTAATAAGACAATTTTGTATCATTATATAGATTTTCTATTTTTTTTATCTGCTTAGTTGTCATATAAAAAAAGCGAAACAAAGTGAAAATATTTATTTTTCTTTTTATAAGTTGAAAAATACTTATTTACTTTATATAAGTAATTAAGTATTTTTATTGAGTAATATTTACTAACGAAAATGGTGTAAATTTTCTACACTTCAGTAAAATAACTGACCGATATTTTGTTTAGAAAGCATATATTATAATACCGAATTTAATGTTCATCAAAATTAAATAATGTATTATGAAAAGTATAGGAAGATGTAAAGTTCTGTCAAACAATGTTATAAAACTTTTAATAATGGTATTTTTACTGAGCGATTGTCCTTTCCTGTGTTGTGTAAAGTAATTTTTAACTGTTCATCTTCTATGAAGCTTATGTCATTTTATGATTGCAGCGCGTGTGCTTCCATTCGTTGTTCAGAAAAAGCTACTACATAACTTTTCCACTCAAAAAATTAAAATAAATTATATATCTCCCAAATGACTTATACAATAAGGAAAAAGTATGAATTTTTATCAAAAAATAAAAATTATGTTGTTTTTTTTATGAAATTTAATAAAACAGCATTGAATGTTTCATTAAAATGCAAAAAAAAAATTGTAAAAAAAATTATTTGTATTATCTTGACATCAATATAGCTGAGTTCCTGACATTTCGTTCTCTTGTATATAAAGGTAAAATATAATTAAAAGAACAGAAAAATTCTCGTGATTCTACACGCTTTTTGCCAATAATAATTTCAATAACAGTTATTATAACATCAATAATTTATACGGATCCCCTATAAATACATATTTCTAATAAAATTTTACTTTAATGCTAAGATTATTCTTTACACTCCTTGAAAATTCAACATACATTGAAAGGAGGAAAATTTACTTTACCTTTTTTTAAAACGCTTACGGTTTTAAATTATAAAAAAAAAAAAAAATCATTTAAAGTCTAAAAACATTCATTTAATTTTTTTTTTTTTTCATTTGAACATCAGATGTAATTTAATGAAGTTTTATATTTTTTATAAAAATTTAATTACAGTTTAAAAAATTATACTGATAAAATTTAATATTTTAAAACATTAAAATAATAAATAATATTTTAAAGGGATTTAATTATAATATTTATTAAAATTAAATAATATTTTTAAAGGAAATTAATTACAATATTTATTAAAAATTAAATATTTTAAATTGATTTAATTATAATATTTATTAAAAATTAAATAATATTTCTAAAGGGATTTTTTTTAAACTCATTATATAGCGTTTAAAAAAAAGTTAACGGATTCATACATAAGAACATTCATTGCTGTACTTCTATAATATATACTGCTTTCAATTTTTCGAAAATATATATTTAAAAAAAAAAAAAAAAAAAAAAAAAAAAAAAAAAAAAAAAAAAAATTTATGCATTTTATAAAAAATTAAAATAAAAATATGCCCTTTTAACATTAAATTTAAAAAAAAAAAATCTTTTATGGAAGATTTTCTTTCAGGAGCAAGAACAATAGTTTAAATTAAGTAAATATGTTTATTTGAGATCAATACTTTTTTTTAAGGATATTTCTCTAAATATTTATATAAACTAATTATTTCAACTCTGTTAAATTTCATCAATTAAAAGATTTTTTCCTTTAAATTTACAAAAAGAATAATATATAAAAAAATATATATATAATCATGATATTAATATTACATAATCCTGATAAACAATAAATAATGATAAAATAATTAAATGATAAAAAATATTACATAATCAAATGTAGCTATACATAAATATTTTCATACATTATTATTATGCAACATAATACTGACATTTGAAAAAAAAACAATTTCTGAAAATTCATTACATTTTTCTTATACACAAAAATAATTTGATGAATTATGAATGCAGAAAATTGTAAAAAAAAAAAAAATAGTAAAATAAAATAAATTGTAAAATAAAATGCAGCTATAAATAAATATTTTTGTACATAATTATCAAGCAACGTAATACTGAAATTTTAAAAAAAAAAGTCAATTTCAGTAAATTCATTACAATTTTCTTACACACAAAAATATTTTGAAACAAAATTTATGAATTATGAATGCAGAAAATTAAAATAATAATAATAAATAATAAAGAATGCATTTATTCTTACCTTAGTTGATGCAGTTTCATCCCAATAAGTTTCATCATACTGCCATCCTTGATCACATGGCGTCATAGATGCATTGGATACTGTAGTATTATCAATATCCAATATATCCATATAACTAATGTTATATCTTTTACAGTGTTCGTTAGGGGGGCTTATAAGAGATCTCTGTTGTTCTAGGGTTAAATTGAAAGCGGACAACTCCGGGACACTGCACCAATGATCCGGAACGGACACCATGAACAAAACATTCATCGAAAACCAGGGCAGCAGAGATGCAGCTGGGACGAGAAAAATCATGATCAGATTCCTTTGATACTTTCCATAGTCCCCTACTTCCATCAAAACATCTTCGAACTCCATCTTAACGAAGTTTGTTTAATATTTCACAAAAAAATTGGATAATCAAGTCTTTTGGATTGATGTATAACAAAAAACAGCTACTTTTGCATAGTTGGTTGCAGATCAATTTGTTGTTAACTATTGGAGATCAATACCAGATTTTTCACTGAAAGAAAAATAATTATATGTTAGTAGATATAGAAGTCAAACAGTCCTAATGTGTACTATTTTCAAAAGAGAACGTTAATTATTGGAGTGTAAAGTAAAAGAGCTGCATTCCCCGTTTAGTTCCGCGGTTTCTCTAAAGAGAGTGTTCGAACTATCCGCTCGGAACGCTTTTGTACTTTTAACGCATGGTCAAACAGTGCTGCCGAGTTAAAGATTTTCCCGATGATGCCCAAAGTGCGTGACCTTGTAATCATAGCGCTCTTTCATATCAACAACGGTGGGCTTGGAAATACTTATCCACGCAATTCGGAAAAGAAAAAAATAATAATAATTTGTAAAGAGCGATTGCAAAATCATTAAAAAAATTAAAAGAAAAGAAAAATATTAACGATAATGCTCCTGTTACGTAATCCGTGGAACATCCTATTTACATTTCCTTGAGTAAAAATGTATAACTATCTAAACCAGAAGCCCGCTGTGAAAAAGAAAATAAATGTAATAATACAACGGATGTGTAACGCGTAACAATTGACAAAAATTGCGCGTTTGTTATAAACCGCAACATAAAAATTCTTTCCCAGCTTTTGTCATGACTGTTCTTCATTCATATGATGTGGTGCAGCATTGTTTATTTTATTCTTTTCCTTTGTATTTTTGAAAGGCAATTTTTTCCATACAATCAGCTTATTTTGCGGCAGAAAGATTTCGTTGATGTATAAAGAAGTGGCAAGCAGGAAAATTATGAAGCGCATTTAGACAAAAGAGGCATTAATTATAAAAACAAACTAACGAACAGAAAATAAATGTCATCAATGGTTAAATATACTTATAAATGCTGAACATTTTCTCATATAGACACTCACAGTTAGGGATTGCAATACCGGCAAGGCGGGATAGCGAATACCGGTATTATAAGCCATTTGTACAATTTTGCAATACCGGTATTCACAAGTTTAAATACCGCTTTTTCGGTATTTACTAGAAATTTAGAATTCTTACCTGTGAAATTCTTATTCTTATCTGTGAAAGAATTCTTACCTGTGAAATTCTTATTCTTATCTATGAAAGAATTCTTACCTGTGAAATTCTTATTCTTATCTGTGAATTCTTATTCAGAATTCTTCAGAATCTGAATATTCAGGATCTGAAAACTAGAAATTCTTATCTGTGAAAACAAGGTTGTAGTTGCGAAGAAAGTGTGTAATATTTCGATATATTTTTTTTAAATTGGTCAGTTTGTTATTCACCTTGTATTTACATATCATACTTTAGAGTTCAAAATATTTTTCAGATTTATTATATATATATATATATATATACTCATAAATAATACCCCATAATAATGAATAAGAATAACTTTAAAGAACATAAAAAATCAGTTGATAATACTTCGGTTTGGTTTCATTATTTATATGGTGAAAAGAATATGGTGGTACAATGCAAAAAATGTTCAAGAGTTATTAAAGTGAATGGAGTAAGTGAAATGCACATGTGAAAACGAAACATGATATAAATTTGTTAAAGAGGAAATAATCTAATTGCGATGAATATACAAACTTAAGCACAATTTCTAAGCCCAAGCCATCAGCGATTTTAGATAATTTAGAAAAAAAAGATAATTTTGACGAAATAAGTAAAATGACAGCATTAGATGGTTTGCCATTTTGAGTGTTTTTTGTGATACATTCTCTAACAAAACTGGCAAATAAACCAAAGAAAAACACCTGTGTTTTCTTTCTTTTTCTAAAATTTCTACTACCGGTATTAAAACCGGTATCCCAGTATTAAGATCTAAAAAATACCGAATACCAGTATTGAACTTTTGGCCCGATATTGCAATCCCTACTCACGGTAGACGTATTTTAGACAGACTTTGTGAATAAAATTCATATTCAAGAGACATTGATTATAATAATAAACGAACAAACAAACGAAATGTCATTAATGATTTCATATATTTATAAATGTTGAATATTTTCTCATATATTTACTCACAGTAGACCTATTTTAGATTTTGTGAATAAAATTTACATTCAAGTGACATTAATTATAAGAATAAACAAACAAACGAACAGAAACAAAATGTCGTTAATGATTACATGTACTTATACTACTGTACCCAAAAAGTAAAAACCAATTTTCAATTTAAAATTTCCAGGGCTTATGGAATTTACATTTTTTTTTTAAAGTTGTTGGCACTATCTTTGACATCTGTGTGAAATTTGACGTCAAAATATTCATTAGTGTTGGAATTACGCTTGGCTTTGTAAGACGCTAAAACTGATTCCGGCGATTTGTCTGAATTAATTGAGCAAAGAACATGCATTAAATTTTGTTTGCGGAAACGTATAGAATGTTGCAGAAGGCACTCGGTGAGCATTCCTATATCGGAAAGAAATGTTTAGAAGTGATATAAGCAGTTCAAAGAAGGCACAGAACGCGTTGAAGACGAAGAGCCGTCTGGTAGACCATCAACCTCAACGGACGAAGCTCACGTCCAAAAAATTAAAGATTTGGTGCTTGCAAACCGTCGATTTACAATTAGAGACCTTGCTGATGATGTTGGAATTTCAAAAGGATCGATCAATTCCATTTTGGGCCTCAAATCTCGATTGGTACCGAAAACAATGAATGCGCCAGCTCACACTGCATTGATTCTTCTTGACGTTTTCTCCAAAAATGAAACCCATATCGTTCCTCAACCATCCTATTCACACCGTGAGACTTCTAGCTATTCCCTAAACTCAAAAGACCACTCCGGGGACACCGTTTGAGACGACTGAAGAGATTCAACGTGAATCGCCGCGCGCTTTGAAGGCCACCCCTGCCTTTTTAGCATGCATTGAGGATTAGAAAAAAAGTTGGCTTAAGTGCATTGTGTCCGGAGGGCATTATTTTGAAGGCGATGAAATAAATTTGGAAGAATAAATAAAGAGTTTTTGGAAAAAAAAGTAATGGGTCTTACTTTTTGGGCACAGTAGTAGTCACTCGCAGTAGATCTTTTTTTGACTTTTTGATTTTTATTCACATTCAAGAGACATTAATCATATAAACAAACGAACGAACAGAAACAAAATATCATTAATGAATCCCTATATTTATAAAAGTTGATATTTTCTCATATAGTCACTCATAGTAGACCTATTTTAGACCAGCTCTGGAAATTCATCCAGTCAATGCTGATAATTTTAATATTTTAAAGTCTCCAAAATTTTAAAAAGCACCTGCGTCTTCATGTGAAAGAAAATAATCACTAGGTGCAAGGTCGAGACTGCTAACGAAACTGAATTGGCGATTACGCGTGTATCGCGTGCCTAAACGATATTGCCTGGTACTGCACAAACATGATTTGACCATGACAGGTCATTCAGCATTTATAAAGGACATTCACATGCGTTTTCTGTATGTAAAAAAGGGGATTATGTTCAATTATAAAAAAAAAATTATTTTTTTAATATTTTACCCAAGGTCTTTTAAAATATTTTACTTTTTTCGTAAAATTTTGAAAAATAAGAAATAAATTTGTTCTTATTCAGCTACTTATACATTTTTCATTACTTTTCGAAAATGTGCCTGTAAGAATATTGGATATTATCCATGGAGTCAGTTATAACAATTGTTTTCTTTAATTCAAAAATAAAATTGATTAAATACATAGAGAAATACACTAATAATTTTATCTTTCATTATCCGAGCATATTTGCTTAAAATTAAATGGAATTTTTTTCACTGGAAAATAAATATTTACAAATTCATGTGTTTCCATAATACAATAGATATAGCGTTTCATAAATTATTAATTTATCTACTAATGCACATAAAACTATTTACCCAGCAGTAGTGGGCACTGGTTAACATGCAAAAAAACGAGGGTTCGATTTCCATTGCTGGAAAGACATCCATAATTATTTTGAAAAATAACTACTATATATATTTCTCTCTCTCTCCTCCCTCCCCCCCCCCTGCTCTCCTTAAAATTCATTTAGGAGCCATTAATCCTTACCTTTACCATTATAAGGGAAAACATAAAAAACCCCGAATTGGTTTTAGACAGGCCGGTACAGAAAGGGTGAGGAAAGTGAAAGTTCATGGATTACGTGTTAATAGTGGATGCTTCCGCATTGAAGCAGAACAAAACTATTTTATAATATTTTTAAAACCGAAAGTTTCTGTGTCTGTGTCAGGGATGGGCGGGATAAAAAGGTTGGTACCTTCTTCCTTCCGCCTCGAGGCAGAGGAAGAAAGCCCTTTGCAAAATATTTCCCTATTTATTTAAATTTAATACGGCGAAATGTGAGCCGTGTAGCAGTTTCACTCTGGTTCATTCTGGGTAATGCTGAAAATGATCCAGATTTTGAAAAAGGTATATTTTTGTTTAATAGTATTTCATCCAGAAAAACGTTCTGGTATAAAAAAAGTAAAAAGGTAAAAGAAAGTATTTCGTCTTTTATCAAATCGAATCGATTCTTTTATATTTTCCAAATATTTTTTTCTTAAAATGCAGCTGGCAAATAGACCATGATCTTTTTATGCCGTAAGGGCTGCATCGATGCTACTCACTTTACACTACCCAGGAGGAGCGTGTAACTTGAAGATAAGCCACGGACGCGGAGTAACAGTGCCCCGCAACGCTCTACGATCCTATTAGGAGCGGGACCTACGGTTTAAAGTGGATTCCGAACCACTACAAACACTCATGGCAACGCCGGGATTTGAACCCGATACCTGTGGTACCGAGCAACAGAGCGCTAGCCACTCGGCCATCAGGCCCCATTTTTTCTAATGTCTTTTGTAAATTTTTCCTCATTTTTCACCCTCTGTAACTCCAAAAGTGACTTTTGGGAAAATTTCCCAACCTCCGTCGCGTGTCTATTCAATTTCACCCACTTTATTTTCGAACTGTATAAGGGCAACTCAGCTCTAGGCACAGTGACACGGTGTCGTATAATAGAAGTAGTAAATTAAATTTCTAAAAACAAACATCAAAATTACTTGCTTCTCAGTGAACAATTATAAAATTAAGTTTGTTTTACAGATAATATCTGTTCTTTATATGACACAGTCCAATTGAAAAGAGAAAGTAATATTAAAAAAATCTTCCTTTGAAATAAATTTTCTCCTCATACTTTAATTCTCAATAAAACATTTTATTTTACATTTTTTTAATAGTTTTCATATTACATTTACTTGTAAGTAATTAAGAAAACTCATTAATATGATACTAACAAAAAAACATATCAAAAAACTAAGAATTAATTTGTGCAGCGAGATATATTTTAAGTAATTGGTTTTAAAAATTAAAATAAGTGAAAAACTGCTAAAACAGATAACGAACGATATATGTCTAAAAAATATTAAGACTAAATACTAGTAAAATTCAATTTACAAGTAATCAACCAAATTTTTAAAGACTTAAATAATTAGTACACGGTAAAAAAAATTCCGCTTATTGTTATTATATTCCCGTATTTAATAGTGTTATTTTATTCCCATATTTAATAGTGTTATTATATTCCTATATTCAATAGTGTTATTCTATTCATATATTTAACAGTGTTATTATATTCATATATTTAAGTGTTATTATATTCACATATTTAATAATATTATTATATTCACATATTTAATAATATTATTATATTCACATATTTAATAATATTATTATATTCACATGTTTAATAATATTATTACATTCACATATTTAATAATATTATTATATTCACATATTTAATAATATTATTATATTCACATATTTAATAATATTATTA
>BPLQ01005889.1:31595-170480 GCA_021605075.1 Caerostris darwini
TATTTAATACTATTATTCTATTCACATATTTAATACTATTATTCTATACACATATTTAATACTATTATTATATTCACATATTTTATGCAATTTAAATACATTCATAAACAAAACATACCTTATGGACAAAAATATTATCCTATGAATTGGTTGTAAATTCCTCAGCATATTAATACGCTTCAATCTAATAAAAAAATTATGAAGTAAATCCACCAACATATAATTCTGATTCCACACGAATTCTGTAAAACTTATAATAACATGGTGGATTCCAATGTAATAATTTCAATTTCACGACGTCTTTTTATTTGACGCAAGAAAGACAAATTAAAAATATTATATAATATTAATATGTTTTTTCTTCTCATATAATTGAAATAAGATGGTCACACACCAACATATTCTAATAAAAATTCCTTTTAACTATAACGAGGAATGTTAACGTCGGCATCTAATTGTCACAATTAGCAAATACATAAAACATATTCACAATCACATTGAAAATCAGTTTTCACAGTTGAATAACTTTAAATATATGAAAAAACTGACTTACTGAAGAAATGGGCTCATTTTATCTTAGCATCTAATCAAAACGGTTTATTGCAAAAATGACCCACTTTTATTAGCTAAGGGGAAGAGAGAAAGCGACTTGAAGCATGGAAGACGTATTTCTTCTATTACAAAGAACTTGAAAATGAAAAGTGGCTTAGAAATACCTCTTCGTTTCTCAAATCAAGTTCAGGGAAAAGGTCTATTCTTTTACTCTCCAAAAAAAAAAAAAGGAATAAATGAGTCGAGAAATTAATTTTGTTGAACTAGTTTCTGACCTCGCTTTTGCCTTTTTGTCACGAAATTGACCTAACCTGTGTGTGAATATTATAATGAATGCATAATTTTTTTAAATCGACATTTCTTTTGCTGTAATTTATTGATTTAGATACGTATTTTAATTTAATTATTATACATCTATTTACGTGATAAGGTTAGAATAAAATTGTGAATATAATTACCAGTTATCAGCTTTAATTAACAATTACCAACTTTAATTTTTTTTAAATTAAAAAAGTTATTTGAAATAAGATGGAACTAACATTTTATTTATTTATTATACATATATTTATATACTATGTTTAGAATAAAACTGTGAATAAAATTACCTATTGCCAATAATTACCAATGATCATCTTTTTAAGTTTTTTTTTAAATTCAAAAAGCTGTCTTAAGCAGAACTAACATTTTACTTAATTACTATACATTTATTTATATGATAAAATTAGAATAAAATTGTGATTATAATTATCAATTAAAAGCTCTAATTACCAATTACCAGCTTTTTCAATTTTTGTTTAAAAATTAAAAAGTCTGTCTTCAGCAAAACTTAAATTTTATTACATCTATTTATGTAATAAGGTTAGAATTGAATTGTAAATATATTTACCAATTGCCAACAATTACCAATTACCAGCTAATTAACAATGGCCATCAAATACCAATTACCAGCTAATTAACAATTACCAACAATTACAAATTATCCAACCAATTATTATCAATTACGAGCTTTTTAAATTTTTTTAATAAATTAAAAAAAGCTGTCAAGCAGAACTTACATTTCACTTAATTATTATATATCTATTTATATAATGAGGTTAGAATAAAATTTTGAATGTAATTCCAGTTACCAGCTATAATTACCAATTACCAGCTAATTAACAATTGCCAACATTTGCAAATTACCAATTACCGGCTTTTAAAAATTTTTTAATAAATTAAAAAGGTGTCTTATGCAAAACTTACATTATACTTAATTATTATACATCTATGTATGTAATAAAGTTAGAATAAAAATTTTGAATATAATTACTATTTACTAGTTTTAATTATCAATTACAAGCTATAATTACCAATTACTAGCCTTTTTAATTCTTTTAAATTAAAAAAAATTGTCTTTAAACTAAAAAAAAAAAAAAAAAAAAAAAATTATTTTTTTTTTTTATAGTTCTGTGTAAAAGAAAGGGGAAGTAAAATTTTTTTAATATAATAAAATATTTGAAAAAAAAAATTGCACAGAATTTTGAAGAGAAATACGATATCTCAAAGTGAATTTTACTCTGCTACAGTGTAACATCAGAGTCTAAAAACATTTAAGATATTTTAAACAACGGTTCTCACAGTAAAAGGATTACTAAGAAAAACCCATTAGAGATAATCGCGATGTTTATTTGAGCAAAATCGTAAACATCGTTTTCAAATGTTTCAGATTTGATAAATACTCTTACATTGAAGCCGGTGTATGGGTAGAGTAGATTTCTTTTTTAAAGATGCGTAAGCAGATTATTTAATGGTGTAAGTTAAAAGGAAGGACACTTAATGTTATTTCCGCTAGAGAAAGATGAATAAGTTTAATGATCTTCAACTACTCTATTTAGAAGTTTAATCACGTCAAAACGTCCGAGGATTCAGGTTGTATTGATAATACAGTGGGTTGCATAATTAAATGGTAGTTTGCAATCACGTTAGTGTTTACTTGTAAACATAACAATAATTAGATACTGTACCTAAAAAAATAAAATTCTTATTTAAAAATATTGTGCCCGTTTTTAAAATTTTTTTTTTAAGTTTATAATTAACTTCTTAGTAATAGAAACAGCTTATGTAAAAAATCAACTACCACATTATTCACTACGTCTTTCGAAAATTATATTTAAAATATTTTATTTTTTTCAATAAGGATCTGATGGTCGAGTGACTGGTCCTCGATACCACAGGTTTCAGATTCGAGCCTGGCGGTGCTTTTAGTGGTTTGGAATTCACTTTGTCCCAGTATAATATCACTTCACATTATTAACTTCATTCATCTTATGAGAGACGGATCGGACATCTTACGGAGATGCGTTCAGGCGAATAGATGTGCAACTGTTGAGCAACTGACCGCCCAGATGGACCAAGGGGCTACCAAGAGTGTATCCTCAACAACGGTTTAGCGAACGTTGCTGCGCATGGGCCTCCGCAGCAGACGCATGGTTAATGCACCTATGCTGTTCATCGGCGACGAAGGCTGGAATTTGCACGTCAGTACCGAAACTGGACATTCACAGAGTGGCGACAGGTGGCTTTTCCCGATGAATCACGTTTTATGCCCAATCGGACAAATGGACGTTGGCGTATACGGCATAAAACGTCTGAAAGCAAACATCCTGCAACAATTGCCGGAAGGATCCAAGCTGGAGGAGGGAGCATTATGGTTTGGGGAATGTTTTCCTGGCATTCACTGTGTGCACTCATCATTGTGGAAGGCACTATGGATCAGCACAAGTACGCATCTATCCTTGCGGACCATGTCCATCCCTACATGCGAATTATTTTTCCTCAGAATGATGGCATCTACTAGCAGGTCAATGTGAGGTGTCATACAGCTCGCAGTATATGTGCGTGATTCGAAGAGCACCGGATGAGTTTACCGGATTTAAAGCCAATCGAGAATCTGTGGGACCACCTCGATCGGGATGTTGCGCGCCACGGATCCACAACCGCATAATCTAGAGTAGCTGGCCATGGCACTGGAATCGGTATGGCTCAATATGTCAGTGAACACCTTCAGAAACCTAATTGACTCTCTTCCAGCACGTCTCGCAGCGGTCCGCTCTGCCAAAGATGATTATTCTGGCTATTGACAAGTGGTCACATTAATGTGACTGGACTGCGTAATAAAAATGGTTAAGAAAAGCTTAACCAAGTCCAAAGCTCATACACAAGTTAACGATAATCTGATTATTAAGTAGTGATAGGAATATTACTCATCATATACACAAATATATATTTTACAATGCATAGTAAATATTTATTTTATGTTATATATACTAGTAGCTCGGACAATACCTCATAAACCGTGCATGACGACAATCCTCGCTCAGAATAAATAAAAGTTGCCGCAGGAATCATGCCTCTACTATGCGTAGTTTTTGAGAAAAATCTGAAAGAATAGGTAAGACGTCATATTTGGCGCACGGAAAATGAGCTTTATTGGAAACATTTGAATCCGTAGAATGGAAGAGAAACAAAAAGGTTTAAGACATCAAAAATAAAACTTGTAATCCTAGGCAATAAAATAAGGGAAACGGTTTAAAGTGAGAGATATATGATAGGTGCGTGTATGCTATACAAATGAATAGTTATTGCTTGAAATTATCGGCAAACATCCCATAGTGATAATGTATTCCGTTCGTGTATATAGCGATATGCCCATTATCTACTGTCAGAGTAGTGGTAATGGATTACAAATTCAGTAAAAGTGTGCCATCGCAATGTCCATCACGCAGTCATCCCGACATTAATATCATCCACTTTTTGATAACAGATTGAGAAATACTGAAAAAGGATCAGTCAACAAATAATCGCTGCTATGGAAATGCAAATGAGCACATGTGCGCTCTTCTAGCAGTGTTATTCGTGTAATAGTACTGTGTACAAGTTATTAAAGAAAGAGAGACTATACCTATTTTGTTGCACGACCTTGCAAGGGCTGCTTCCGGGTGACATTCAACAACGAATCCTATTTTGCTAATGGCTATTGCAACAAAGTGAAACCAACACTTCTTTCATTGCGCATATCTTGTAGACGGATGAAACATGTTTCGCAAAAAAATGGGACATCAGGTCCTCTGGTCTGTACACATGAGCCGGAATGTTGGGTATATGCATTTTTGGACCTTACTTGCAATCTCAATGTTTCATGATGTATTCATACTTGATATTTCTAAGTATTGTACTAATCAATTTCCTGTATGACACACTTTTTATTGGCAATACATTGCCTATGGTTCCAGCATGATAGAGAACCAGCATATTTCAGCTCATCTGTACGTGATTAGTTGGATATGTAGAACGGCGGGTTCTGGTTATGTGGCCAAACATAATCACCAAATCTGACTCTAATTTTGCTGCTAATTTTCAATATTTAGTATGAAAACTATAAATATATTAAAATTAACTATAAATGAAAAATAACTATAAATATAAAATAACTATAAAAATTATATAATTAACTAAAGATATGGAGATATCTGAAACCTGACATCTGACCCTATGGAGATATCTGAAATAATTGTTCCATTGAATCCAAACTACTACAAAATAAGATTTAGTTGCTTGCCAATATACTGCATTTATTTTTGTAGGTACAAGGCTGCTGGATCGTGTTCAGTCAGTCACTGTACACCGCACGTGGAAAGGGGGCGTGATGCCTTAATATAAAAGATAGTGATGTTGAGCATCTTCCTATGTAAATATCATGTTGTATGCAATTACCGCTGTTTCTGTTTCTGCTAAAGCTCATTTTCTCCACACTTTATGTGACGTACTATTTCTTTGCACTTTTCTCGAAAATATGTATTATAGACGTAGGGTTTCTAGTTATGTATACTGAGCGATGATTCTCACACTGAGCATTTTATGTGGTATTGCTCAAGCACCTTGTGCGGCCTGAGGGCAATTTGCTAGCTCTCTAGCCTTGGCTATCACAGTCTTCAGGTTCGAATCCTGGAGATGGCATGGATGTTTGTTAGTGGTTTGAAACTCACGTTAAACAATAGGTAATGGTCTAATTAGCCTAAAGTGTGCAGAAAATGACCGTAGGGCGACTAATAAAATCAAACCAAACACCCTGTATAAGAGAAAATAAATATATATTTTCTATTGCATTATATATTTTCAAAAGTTGTATTTAGACATATAATATATATAAAAATGTGCATGTTAAAATGCATTTTACTTTAAAAAGTTAAGAAATTACCTTAAGAATAATGTTTAAAAAAATTAGAGAGATTTTAATAGTGAGATTTTATTATAGTTCTGCATTAAATTATAATTTTTCTATTTATATTTCCGGGGGATTTCAGATAGTAGCACAACTTATTGTCCCACTTATTCTTTAATAAGCAGTAATTGGATAATTCGAGATAAAGCAGCCAGTGGGAGAACATAAATCCCCATGTCAGGTCAACAGGAGACACAGAGCAATTTTCAATATTGAATATCTTACTGCATGGCCGTAAAATAAATAATTCAAAAATTACTGTTTAAATTATTTATTTCTATATATTAAGTTGTTCTTACGTGAAAAAAATATTCTATAAGTTATCTTAAACATTGTTAAAATTTGAGTACTGATACATGGAGATTACGCCCACGTCATTCATTTTGTGTTCTAAATGTAAAAACTTCAAATTTAACTTCAAACTAAATGTAAAACTTCAAATCGTTAAATGGCTTGATAAAAAATAAGCCCTAATGTATTTAAATATGCTCCACCAGTATTTAAAATATATATATATATATGTTAATTTTCAATATTTAGTGTAAAATAACTATAAAAATATTATAATTAACTAAAGTTCTCTATATTGACATCTTTAGAACTATTGACTAAAACTATTAACTAAAACTTATGTAATTTATAATTTTAACTATCAATCATCTGGAGTAGCCTAGTTGAGTTTCAAAACTGACAAGCTAAACGAACTAAAATTTCTATGAAAATTCTTCCATTGCATTTGAAAAGGTAGTCGCCAAAAAGAGAACTCTCAAAATGCTTCTTTTGTTATTGATCGTTTCAAAATGTGATTGTACCAAGGACGCAAATGGACCTATTTAAGGGGCATTCACACAAAATAGTCAACAATATTAGCAGATTCATGGATTGACATATAGAAACATAAAACCCACTGCATTGGAAAAAACGGTAAATGGCAAAAAGAACTGAATCACTTTTTAATGGAGAAATAATATAAAAATAGTTTTGGCCTTCGGAGTTTAGTTAATATTTAGAAGGGAATTTTGAATTTATTAATCCTACTCAGTGATGGCATTTTATTTCTTTATTTCACTTAATAAATAGTTGGTGCTTTTATTGTTTTTTTATAAAATTTGAATTAAAATGGCCTTTTAATTAAGATGTTATGCAGCTAATTATTTAAATTATAATCCATAAAACAATTTTACTGACTATTTTTCAGACAGCTATGACATTGAAAAAAATCTCCAATTCAGATTCATATCAGAATGCAAAACACCGCATAACATGTGATGTAATCTTTAAAACGTAAATCACGCAATTCACAAACTTAGATTTCATGCTATTGAAAATAAAGTAAAAGAGAAATTTTCTGGTTTTCTTCTCATTTACTTCTGTGGCACGTAAATGGGAAGTACGAGATGTATGAAAATAATGTCTCTTACTTTAGAATCCTGGTTTCATATTTGGTTTACAACTCGGAAGGATATTTATTAGTATACCAAATAAAGTCTAATTACAACAAACCCTGATATCAACATCTCAAAAAAATTCTCTGTTTATATTTTTTTATTTCTTCATAATTTCGTTCTTAGCATTCATTAATTTTTATTTTTCAACGTTATTGGAAACTTTATGTAAAGGTAGTGCTTCAATTTTAATTAACATGTATGGTCAAAGAGGATAATGATAGATGATCAAAGCATAACACATAAAAATAAAAAAATTCAACCCATGCTTTTAATATTACATTATATGGGTTATCTTGAAAAATAAAGTAAACTTTTATCAGTATTTTATAATTAATAAAAATTGATTGAATTTGCAAATATGTAGGATTACATTTAAAATTAGAAGCCGTTGCATAAAAAAAATATTGTTTATTAAGAATATCTGCTTAGAAAAAGTTTGACATTTTTAACAACCTGACATAAATAATTAAAAAGCAGTCATTTCAAAAAATTCTAATAATTTTTTTTTTAACACCTTTATTCTGCTACCATTTATTTTTAAGAATATAGTAGAGTTAGTTTGGAAAATAAATTAAATATTATTACTATATCTTTTCTACTTTATTTTTTATAAATTCATAAATGACACCCAACCAATATTTAATGATGGTTCTATCTGGTAGCTTAAAAATTTGATAGCAATAAAAAATAGGTTTTATTTAATTAAAAAATAATTAATAAAACAATTCTCGTAATTTTTCTGATTGCCGATTTTTGGAACGAATTAAATAATTTAAAGAAAAAAACTGAATTTCTAAGTCTTGTACTTAGGAGTTTTGCTAAAACAACACATATCCATTTATATATAAAGAGACTTACATTAAATTATTTATTTAAAAAGTATAACTTATTTAAAAATTACATGATTGGTGGCAAGCAAATTTACAAATTAAAAAGTAAAAAATTAATATATATATATATATAGTATAGTATAGTATATATATATATATACTATATTTTACTGTCAGTCATTTTTTAATACATTTTTCATTAGTCATCTATGAAATTATTTAAATGTCTTTGTTGAAAGATTGGTGAAAACAGACATGATAATTAAATCATATGTAACGAAATATATAATTACAATTTTATATTGTCTTTTTTTTTCCATGTTTATAAGTCCCCATTGACAAAGCATAAAGTACGGATACTTGTCTTCTGAGGATTTGGCTTGACTTGGTGCTTTGCGATGCAAGCTGGCTGTTGTTCCTTTTTCTCAATTTATCTGAATGATGTTTAAAATACTAGAGATAAGAGTGTTTGACAAAAGTGAAAATGAAACTTTTATAAAAGAACTACTCTAAAACTCGAAATTCTTGAATTCATTGCTCATGATGGATTACAAATTCCATTTTATACGAAAAAAATCGTTGCTCTTCGCAGCAACCAAAAGAAAATAAATAAAAGGAGTAAATTTGAAAAAGAAAGAAATGCATGAAACTGCAGATCAAATAGATCATAATATTTTAACATTTCTGGTGACGAACGGTCACATGTATTAATGACTATTTACATATCAACTAAACATTAAAATAAAACAAATCTAAACATCAACAATGAAAAGTTACAAATGAATTTAAGCAATAAAACAAAGCGCTCTGGAACATCAACATGCCCTCGCGTACATTAACATGGAAATCTCCAACACTTTGCTTTCCAATCTATCCTGATCACCGATCTTTCTTAAGCTCCAGTTCCACGAGTTAATCATCCTTTGATCTCCGATCCCAAACTCTTCCTCATCCTTGGCCATTGTTTTTATTTCAGCTGACCTTCATAATTCACTCCTCCACTTTCTTTTATTCGCTGTCTCTCTTTTCTTCCTCGCTGCGCCGCCTTTGTTGTTTTCTCCTCTCTCGCTCGACGACACGTTTTTGTTGGTTGTTGGCCTCGCGACACAGATACGCATAACATATTCTAGGTCTGTTTTGTTTTCATATAAAAAAAACATTACACATTTTATGAATTCATTTTATAAGAAACTAAAATTTTTTCATCTAAAAAGTCCTTTTGTTTGCTGTTAACAAAGAAGGTAAGAATATAGAGCTGTTTGATTTCGGGTAAAATAGAAAAATTGCTTGGATGTTACCTTTCCTAGAGTTTTTTCCCTCTAATGCAGCTGACAAACACTTATACAGTTGTCTTTTATACCTTAAGGCAAACGCCGCACCGACGTTACTCACTTAGCATTACCCAGGAGGTGATGATAAGATAGCGCGTAGCTTAAAGATAAACTACGGACACGGAATAACTATACTCCTGCAACGCTCTACGATCATGTTAGACTAGGACCTACGTTTTATAATGGATTCCAAACTACTACAAACATCCATGGTACCGACGGGACTCGAACTCGAAACCGAGCTCCAGAGCGCTAGCCACTCGGCCATCAGGCCCTATAGCTTTCCTATGTAATACTTAATAGGTTCTGTGTAACAATTCCCCATAGAAATGTATAATTTGATAGTTTTCATATGGTAAATATCACAGTTTTGTTTATAATAAATAAAATATTTTTTTTATTAAACTCTGATCATCTTTTCCTAATTGAATTATCCTTATTTTATTAGAAATTTAGCACTTAAAGAGAAGGATTGGATTGCAATGAAAAATCTATTAAAAATTGGTTCAAGTTAGTCCCAATTGCAACAAATCCTGTTATTAATGCAATATTGCTTAGAAGCTTTCCTTTTTATCTTATTACCATTTTATAATCATTATTTTAGGAGAAAAAAATCTTATTTAATACTTAAAGAGAAGGTGGGAATTGCATTGAAAAATCTATTAAAAAGTGAAGTCCTAGTTACAACAAATCCTGTTATTAATGCAACAGTATAAAATATTGCTTAGAAGCTTTCCTTTCCATTGCAAAGACTTGACATCTCGATAGATTATATGTAATTTTGTATAATTGCAAATATGCTATTATAAAAAAAATCATAGCTATATATCATAGTTAATACTATAAGCTTTTATAAGCTAGTAAGTAAGTATAAAATAAGCTATATAAGCTAGTATAAAATAAGTATTTATTAAATAATTTTTTTTTTTACTTTTGATACTTTTTTTGACACTAAAAATCTGTGCTTCGAAATTAATTTTGTTATTTTGATGCATTCAGGAGAAAAAAATATATTTTAATAAAAAGAAGGTAGAGAGTTAGATTGCAATGAAAAATGCTCTATTGGCATTGAAATTTAAGTAAGTCTATAATAGCTAACAAACCCTGGCACTAACGAAACAATCTAAAACAGGAAATCAAATTTATAAATCATTTTTTCAATAAATTTAACGAAACTAACAAAAAACTGGTTTATATAAACATGCACGTGGATATTGAATTATAAGATTGCAGTAAATTGATTCAATAGGGAGCAGTGCCCTGCAATATTTTATTATCAGGTATTACCAGGAAAGAAATATGAAATTGAAGTTTACAACATTTTTTGCAATTCATTATTTCAAAAGTTTTAAGTGTTATATCAGTGGGAATATCTAATCGCCAATCTTTGGCTTTAACCAAACATTATGATTTACTAATCAATTTTTTGAAAGAGTTTAAAGTTGAAAAACTAAAACGAATAACCTACTTCAGAAGTAAATAGATCGTTTCTCCTTACAGTCTCTCTTTGTAATCACTATCAATTTTTCGATCACTTATCACTATTCAGTATGATTGATTTTCCTCATAAAATTTTAATGTCTTGTTAACTTTCGGCTGTCATTCATTACTATGTGTTCTTGAACTAAACTTTTATTGAACTAACTTGAACTTTTATTCTAAATTATTTTATATAAATTAAACTTTTAGGCATGTATTGACTTGCAAGCTTTTGTATATATAGGTAACTCAGTAGTTAAAGAAACGTATACAATCGTACTCTTATACATTTATGAATATCAATTCACATCGATACACTTGTCAATATCAAATATAAATTCACATCAATACATTTATGAATATCAAATATCAATTCACATCAATACACTTTTGAATATCAAATATCAATTCACTTCAATACTCTTATCAATATCAAATATCAGTTCACATTAATATACTTATGAATATCAAATTTCTTGAGACATACTGAGAGAAATACTTGATATTTCATATTAAAATGCTGTTACTTCAGTATGAAATACCATAACAGTAGATTGATAACAGTAAACAGTAACCATGAACTACTGTGCATAAAATTTTAGATGATTTTTTTTTCATTTACTAACGAAAACATTATTAAACACCATAAAAGAATGCAGCTATACATCTTAGGTAATTATAATCAACATTAACGAATGTTAAATAAAGATAATTTCATACAATTATATCGCGAGAATGAATTATAATTAAATAGATGAGGGTTGAATAGAATCATCATATATTATGAATATTTTATCCATAAAATATTCTTACAATTGAATAATGCAATATGCACTTATAAAACATTTCACGCGCAAGTTGCAGCACTCTGCAGAAATGTTAGTTTCTGTTTAAAAAATGATTTTTTTTTTTGTATTTAAATAATTCTGTTTTGCTTATAAGTGAAAAAAATTTTCCACAAAAAATTCAGCAGTAAAAATGCAAAATTTTACAAAATTTGTACTACATTAAAATGCAAAAGAATATTATTTTATTCCTACTGTTGATGCAGTTAAGATGTATGGGTAGTGCTCCAGAAAAAATGTTCTTTTTAATATATTTCATTAAAGTCTTAAAATTCTATGCCAGGTGAATATCGTTTGAATTGTTTATATAAGTATAATTGATAAATATTTAAGATATGTAGTCGATTTAATTAGTCAAATTTAAACCATTGTTTCAATTATACAGAAACATGACATATATATATATATATGCTTTCCTACCAAGTAAAATTTCTATTATGAAACCAAATTATTTGAGATAATAAAAATAGCACACATTCATACTTGCATTTTTTTTATTTCTCTATTCTGCATTTAAAATGAACAATCACTAAGTTTACAAAATTCCCACCATGAATTAATTTTAAATATATTCATCTAGATTTAATTTTATTAATTGAACGAAATTTTATAAAAACATTTTTTATTATTTTTGAAGAATCAGTATTTTTAATTTATAATTTTTAATATGCAGAATTTTTTTATGCAGAAAAATCTTTGAAGTTATATATAACAACCTTCATCGCTGTGTAACCCTGTTTCCTCCTATACACACTAGCATTGAGAAGAAATGATCAGCAGACCTCGAGACTCTCACCCGAGAGGAAGTACAAAGTAATCCTGCGCTCCGCTGTGAAACGTTTAGTTGGTCTACAGTCTCTCAGTTTGTCTACAGTTTAAGGAAGTATATTTCGCGCACCGTGCGCGTAGCTGAGATTTGGATTTTCGGCTTAGAATTGGATTCCTTCCGCGAATCTATAATTATTTGTATTTAAATTTGTTAAATATTGCATGTCTATAATTGTATGTGTATGGCGTTTGTGCCTGTGTAAATAAAGCTGTGAGTTCTCAAACCTGTGCCTCAAGTATCTCAACACAACCCCATCCAGTTGCAATCTTGTTGTCCACCTGCACACTACGATCTGGCACCCGAACGTGGGACACGTACCTACACCACTACAATCAGGCGCCTGAACATCTGACCGTACCCAGACCAATACAATCTGGCGCCCAAAGTAGGGCCAGTACCCACACCACTGCAGTTATATATATTATAAAAATAACGTTCATATCTTTATAAACTATAAATTTACTACTCTAAATATACTTTACATTTATAAACATAAACATAATCGCATAAATTTTAGTAATCGTAGGAATTTAAATTTAAAACATTAATTATTAGAGAGTTTTTGCATACCGTACGTTAGTTACCGTAGGACGTCCGTTAGCTTTTTCTCCCTAGCTCGCATGCTCAGTTTCCTATGAGCATGCGCGCTAGGGAGAAAAAGCTAACGGACGTTCTACGGTAACTAACGTACGGTATGCAAAAACTCTCTATTATCTTTTCCTGAAAAAATTCAGCTTTTTTTATTTCTTAAAGAAATAAATCATAATAAATGAGCCTTTTAGATATGCTTAGTTTTACAAAACATATTGCACTGAACCGTGAACAAATATTTCATTCTGAATATTAATATAAATCCTATTATACGAAATTAGCAGTCTGCAATAGTTTTCACAGTCTTTTTATTACTATTTAATATTATGATAAGAAGATTAAAACATGAAGTTCATTTTTGATGATAAATTAATCGCTTTATGATAAATTTATATAAATGTTATTTTATGAAAATTTTTGAGCATAATATTTTTGTTTTGGGTTATCTTCACTTTTAAGGATGTTATTTTCAATTTGATAAATCCTACAAGGTCAAATATCTTTTCATAATAAATTTAGGGGTTTTAAAATTCTTTTGAATAACAATTTAAATTTTAATTTTTTAAATAAAATAATAAGACTTGAAAAATATTTCCTTTTATCACGGGAATATGCAATAATTAAAATTAAACTTAGTTAAGATTAGCTGACTAACTATTATTAACTATTTTGAGAAGATGTGATACGACTGCATAGAGTATATTGCAGTGTTATAATAAAATAGTTCGGAGAGAGACACTATAATAAAATACTTTGGAGATATTCATTGTGCAGTGATATAATAAAAGAGATAACAAAAGTTAACAACTAGAAAAAAACAAAAAGTAATTTGTTTTTATTAATATTTATTTCCACGCTGCCTCTACAAAACACACTGTATCTACCTAGATATTATTCACGAAATAGGATAGACTTTTTTGAAAGTTAAAAATTATTTATGAAAACACTAATATGGCGAATTAAGTCATTTGCTGTCTAGCAGCTCTTTTTTTTCTTTCTAATGCAGCTGGCAAACACTTAGACAGCTTGGTCTTGGATGCGTTAAGGCAAGCGCTGCATAGACGTACTCACTTTGCATTACCCAGGAGACGAGTGTAACTTGGAGATAAGCTACGGGCGCGGAGTAGCAATGCCCCCGGAACGCTCTACAATCCTATTAGGAACGGGATCTACGGTTTAAAGTGGATTCCGAACCACTACATACATCCATGGCACCGTCTTGAAAATGTTGTCATGAAAAGTAATTTATTTTGTGTCATGATAATTGACTCAATGGACAAATAATTATGCAACATATCATGACATTGTTATTTGTAACATAATATTATAATGACAATCTGCGAAATTTCATGTAGTTTTAATAACACAATGGGCCCTCGTGGTCTAGTGGTTAGTGCTCTGGAGTTCGGTGCCACAGGTTTGAGGCTCGAATTCGTGGATGTTTGTAGAAGTTTGGAATCCACTTTAAACCTTAGGTCTCGGTTCTATTATGACTGTAGAGAGTTGGGCGTAAGGCTGACAACCCTACCCCGTTAAATCAATACAACCCCACTGTCGCGCCACTAATGTTGATGAAACAAGATCCCCACCGAAATATGGAACACTAGAATATTAGATTAGAAGTCAGAAACCCGAAATCTGTGGTACCGAGCGCCAGAGCGCTAGCCACTCGGCCATTCAAGCGTCTAGCAGCTTATCAGCCCAAAAGGCTGTCAGTTTTGCTTCTACCTAAAATCTTCATATAGTTTTTTTCAGTCAAAGCGTATGCATTTAAGGCTTAGTATAAATTATGTAAAACATCTAGCATATTTGAATTTTTTGCACCCCAACTTCAACTTCCTTTTAAACCCTTTATATTGATCGTAGAAAACAATTTTAGACTACAGTCTTACGTAGACGTAGATCATAGCCTATACACGTGACGAATTTGAAAGTTAAAGAATTGAAATTATGAATTTGCATGAATTTGACAAACAAAAAGATTTTCAAATTTATCTATTAGATAATCTTTTCTCACATTCATGTAAAATAAAACAAAAATTTTATAACTTTTAATATTTTGAAAGAAAATATCGCTTTGATGAAGTATTATTAGTTAATGAATATACACTGAGTAAAATAATTACTGTATTTGATGTGAGATACGCTTATATAAGAATCTCACATTATCCATAAAATACTATTTAAACTAGACTAATATTTTCATTAAATATGATTCCCATTCTCCATAATAAAATACGATAAAAAAATAGATTTCATTCTTATGAAGAGCGACACTATTCCTCTAACAGATTGTGAGAAATCAATTATATTTAAAAAAAATATTTCATAATTTTAAAGATAAATTTCTATCTTTTCTGAAAATGTACAAACTTTGATGAAATTTCTTCTAAATTAATAATAATGATATTTAATTTTGATTTTTCTGTAATTTTTTGGCTATGATGAACAGTATACATGCATTTTAAATATTTATTTAAGTATTATTAAATTTCTTCAACATCGAAATAATATTCCTGCGCAAGATGACATAATTGTAATAAAAAAATAAAAAAATTCTTAAATATCTATTTGTAGAAAATACCAAAACTTTGATTTTCTATTCAGCAATAATATTTTTCATTAAATATTTTCTTCTATGAGGAAGCCAAAAATTAGCTTACGATTTAAATCCTAATGCATACCACAATAATTACACCCAAGATTATTTAACACAATTCAAAGGGAGCAATTGAAATGATTCCTATACAATAACAAACGGCCATAGCATGCTGAATATACCGGTTCTCGTTAGATCACCGAAGTCAAGCGTCATTGGGCGCGGTTAGTACTTGGGTGGGTGATCACCTGGGAATACCGCGTGCCGTTGGCATTCACAAATTTGGGACCTGAATGGCCGAGTGTCTAGCGCTCTGGCGCTCGGTGCCACAGATTTCGGGTTCGAATCCCGGCTGTGACATGGATGTTTGTAGTGGTTCGGAATCCACTTTAAGCCGTAGGTCCCGGTCTCCTATAGCTGTAAGAGCGTCACGGAGCCAAAGTCAAACTTCTACCTACGGGTGCTCCATCACAACAGAAGCTGCTTCTTTCCCCTTCAATTATGAGTACGTATGGGCTCGTGGGCTTGGCCAGCCAAGTGGGATAAGAAACAACAACATAACATTATATTGTATCTAATAGTTTAAGCATCTAATACGATGTAAGTAAGAAACAATAAATATATAAATTGTTCAATAATAATGCGATTACTCTAATATGAATGCTATAATATTACATACACTTATTTCTATTAAAATTCATTAAAAGTTTCATTAAAATATATCATTCAAAATATATATTATTTAAAATATATTATTATTCCATAAATTTCCATTAAAATATATCATTGCCAAATTCTTTAAAATATAATAATGCTAAATAAAACTACTTTGACTAATTTATCTAAAAAAGGCATAATTGTTAGTACACAATTTAATTGATTAATTAAAAAGCCCCATATATTGCAAAATTTTTAATAAATTCTGAATAAAAATATTACACTTACTTTTACTATAAACTTCTTGTTATCAATAGAATATCTTGAAATAGTTGCATGAAAAATCCAAACACTAGTTTTGTGAATTTTAAATTTTTTCACTACATAACAGTAATAAAAAAATTCATTAATATTCTTTCAAAATTTAGTGTTCTACAAGCTATTGATACAAAAGAAATCACATCAGTATCGGTCGACTTAATTTAAAATGAATTTATACGTACAAACGCATTGTCGTTTTCAATATGCTACATATATGCGAAATATGCGATGGATTTTTTCTAAATAATTGGAGCAGTGTAATCTATAACAGGTGCACATGACAACCTTCAAATAATTCTATTGCAATGAGACGTCTACTATCATGTCTTATTTCATAAGGTTAAGAAATACATTTAAACAAACCGTACATCCTTTTTTGTAATTTAATTATTCCTATTAATATATTGAAAAATTTAAATGTAAATCCTTCATTGTATTTATACTTTAATTTTCATTTTAATATAGACTAT
Organism: Caerostris darwini; assembly: GCA_021605075.1. Taxonomy (NCBI): domain Eukaryota; kingdom Metazoa; phylum Arthropoda; class Arachnida; order Araneae; family Araneidae; genus Caerostris; species Caerostris darwini. The sequence continues at coordinate 48,808 of BPLQ01005889.1, forward strand.
TTTTAATTTTGTAAAAATAATAATAAATATGCAATTAAAATTTTTAAAAAGTTTCAGTTAATTAAGTAAAGCAATCATTTAAATAAACAAAACGCTTTAAAATAATTACACTCAATAATATTTACAAATACATTTTTAAAAAATTGACATTTTGGCCCGCTCTCAATTATAAATGTACAAAATTTAATGAATTGCAATTTTAATATTGCAAATTTCTTTTAGGTTTTACATGTACAAATTGTTTATATCCGTTAATAAAACATTATTGTTAAATGAGATTAATCTACAGATTAATACTACATATGATGTTTTAAAGCTCTACTGCAGCCTTGCTTCCTCCTACACATTAGCAAAAGTTCCCCTGTAGCGTTCAGGAGAAATGGTAAATAACCTCGAGACTCTTTGTTGTACCAGAGAAAAAGTATAATACAACCACACGCTTCTGTTGAGAAACGTTTAGTTTATAGCCTCTCACCTCGAGAGGAAATGTATTCAAAGCATTCCTACGTATTAATTGACCGACAGACTCTCACCTGAAGAGGAAGTATATTTCGCGCATCCTGCGCGTAGCCGAGTATCGGGTTTTCGGCTTAGAAGTGGAATCCTTCCACGACTCTATAATTATATGTCTTTAAATGTGTTACATAATTGTCTGTGATTGTATATGTGTGGTCTTTGTGCGTGTGTAAATAAAGCTCTGAATTCTCGAACCTACGTCTCAAATACTATATCTCAACCCAACCACACCTAGTACAATCTGTTTGCCAACACTAATCTACAACAGTTTATGGATTAGAAAATTAAAATATAAATTTTATTATATTCAGAAGTAAATAAAAATAATAATGATAGTTTTAAATGATATTTTAAATTAATAATTTAAAATTTATTAATTAAAATTTTCGAAAAATAAATAAATAAATTATAATTAAAATTTTAAATTTGATTCTTCTTCAATGGCAATGATTCTTCTTCAACAGGCCAAGGCCGTCTGCCTACTGACAGATTCCAAAATATGAGATATTTTCTTTTTACGGAGTAGGGTTGTCTACTGTCCCTACTCTCTACGGTCATAATAGACCGGGAACTGCGGTTTAAAGCGGATTCCGAACTACTACAAACAGTCATGGCCCCATCGGGACTCGAGCCCGAACCCTGAGGCACCGAGCAAGAGCGCCAGTCACTCAACCATTAGGACCAATGCATATTGCTTACATTTCATAAATCAAAATTTGTACATTTTTATTCATGGAATTTTCTTTTATTTCAAATTCCCATTTTATTATTCTTTCATCTTTAAATAAGATTTTAAGTTAACTTAATTTACAAGAACAATTACTAGAAATATCAAATATCTGCAAAAGAAAAAAATATAACTAAATCTTCAAAAATCGAGATGATCATTAAAATCACATAACTTTTGTTTGTTGTCTTCTTCTTTTAAAGTCCTTTAACTAGTAATACAATTATAATTATGAAATACTCAATACGAGCATTAATTAAGAAACACGTAACATAACACAAGTAATGTTCAATTTAACCTGATGGCCGCGCAATTAGTAGTCTGGAGCTCGGTGCCACAGGTTTTGAATTTGAGTCCTGGCGGTGCCATGGATGTTTTTAGTGGTTCAGAATACACTTTAAACCGTAGGTCAAGGTCTAAATATGGCTGTAGAGGGTTGTACATCGGAGTGACAATCGTACCCCATAAAAAAACATCTATTGTTTCGAAAGATGATAGTAGGCCATGATCCAACATGAACTATATTGCCAGGAAGTAAGTTAATACTCAATTATTAAAGAAAAATTTAAAACACATTATTTTGTCTAAGTTTAATGAGTAAATGAATTTAAATGCAGTGCGACTAAACATTCTGCAGCATAAGTAAGGTTTTAGGGTAACAGTTAAAAAATATATGCTGGAATATATGCTACTGTATCATTTTAATATTTCCACATGAAATCTTTACAATTCTAAGATTTCATGTGGAAATATTAAAATGATACAGTAGCATATATTCCAGCGTGAGTCAAGCATGAGTAAAGGCATGAAAGTTTTAGGTATTTTATTCCTTTCATTCATTTTAAGTAACAGCTGCTGTCTTAAATACATTGAAAACGAATCCCATGATTGAAAACATCTGCACGAGACTTCAATACAATCAAACATTGTTAAGTTTATTGAAGGGAACGAATTTCATGGAAGAGTTAAATACGTCGGTGTAAAAAAATATCCCATAATTATTCTAAAGAAAAAGGATAAATATTTATCAACTCCGACCCTTCTATACTTATCTACTACAAAAATTGAACTAAATTTTAAAACGCTTATTAACCCACGCATTAAAGTCTTTATCTAATATGACTGTACATTGGGCTGACAACCTTACCCCGTAAAAAGGAAACATCATCTCATGTTTCGGTATATGCCGATGCATGATTTCTTGTAATTGATTGGCAAGAATGCTATGTGTGTTATTAATTAGAAACAGTTATGGTAGGTTGAAAACATCTGATAGAACGATCTTTCACATAAATCAACATGAAAAATCTACAAAAAAAAGTACCCATTTAAAATCCCATTAGTTTTCAGGTATTTGCCAACGCACGATATGGAATTGAGCATCTCTTGGACTTACTGTGAGAATCAAAAGATTGAAACCAACTTTTGCAAGCTTACAGTGCAAGCTTGTCAAGAAATTTTACAAATAAATCAACGTTTGTAATCAACAAAATTGTTTCTTTTTCAAATAAATCAGCGTGAAAAATATACAAAGGAAGTACTCACTGAAAATTCCATTTCTTTTCTGATATTTACCAATACACGATATGAAATTGAGTATTTTTCTTGGACATACTGTAAGAACCAACGTTTTGAAATTAACTCTTGTGGTTGCAGCTCAAGTTTATAAAGAAATTTTGTTTCGATTTTCTTCATTTTTTTTAGGTTATTATAATTGTGTGACGTGTACAGTAATTCTTATTTATCTTATTTATCAAATCATAGACGCTAATTACGAAATTTTGTCAAGTCATAGAAGTAAATAATCCTAGACCTAACTTCATGAGAAAAAAAACTACTACTGCAAACAATATAACTCAATATAGCTTCTCTTTGCATGTGAAAAATAAAAAAAAGTAATAATGAAATTATTCCTTTCAAGGACAAGTTGTGGATTTTACCTAATGAAGGATAAGAAGTAATATTTAAATTAAAATTTATTATCTAACTAACATACAAATTTATTTAAAAATTTCATTAGCAGTAAAAAACGTGATTGAGTTTTAAAATATATTACGCAAAACACCATTCATGATAAATGCCATTAACGCAAAACACCATTAACCCTATATAATGATGAATATAAATGAAATTTCAAGTAAAAGGAAATGTCATAGAGTTGTTCGATTTTGTCTGTAAATATTCTAGAAATCCGTAAATTAATCGAAATTTTCTTTAGACTGATTTCAGTCTATATATATATCATATAATTATAATTATCATTATATAGGGTTAATTTCTATATAATGATGAATATAAATGAAATCAGTCTAAAGGAAATTTCAAGTAAAAGATATGGCATAGATTTGTTCGATTTTGTCCGTAAATATTAGAACCTGAAACCAAATTAGTGTAATTAACATTTAAATTATTTTTATATCTTTAAAAAGATTAAGAGAACATATAAGAAATCAAACTGTTCTTTAATTTTTACACTTTCAGAAACATCAATTACCAATCCGTTTTATTTCATTTTTGTTATAGAGAATTTATTTTTAAGTTTAACTCATTGTGCTTCAAATTTTATAAAGAACTTAAAAATATTTTCTCTTAATGGTATCTGGAATTTTATAGTTCTCTTACCGCTTCAAATCTAATAAATTTTCATGGATACAGATTTATCATTCCCATCACCAGCACATGTATGAAAACTTTCTGAACAAATTATTTCAATCAAAATATTTAATATATCAATTCCAATTCTTAATAGGATTTTTAAAGAGATGCAAGATTTATATATTCAATTTAAAAAAAAAATTCTTATTGATAAAAATGAATGATAGTGAATGATTAAAATGTTAAAAGTTCAAATAAACAAAATATCTTTAAATAAACAGTTACTTTAAAAGTTTATTTTATGAACCAATTTTAACCGGTTGCAAGTAGAAGAAATTGAAAACACGATGATTTATTTACTTGCTATCAGTGACAAACATATCACTTAAATGATCAATTATGTAACAATGACACTACAGCATTTGAGCTACGTCGCAAAATAAGAACTATAAATTCTAATTTAATGATATTATAAATTGTTAATTCGGATTTTGAAAACTGAAAATTACAGCATTTACAAAAATTTATTTCTCTTGTAAATCATGTTTACTAATTACGTTCTTCATACATTTTCAGTAAAATTTTATACAAAAATATTTTAACAGACAAAAACATGAATAAATTTAATTTATTTTTAAAAATGAATAAAGATTATGTTTATAAAACTGTATGTTATTTTGTATGACACATAGCATACACTGATTTCCAAAAATTAAAAAAAAACACTTGACTTTACACTATCATTTCAGCGCCAGTTACAGTGTGTATTAGACAATTTTAATAAAAATTGACTAATACACACAAAAAGTAGTGCACCATCATAATATTCCAATTAGTACATCGGGACACGTGTCCTAGAACAAGCTTTAAGAGCTTCTATAGTATCTGCAAATAAAAAGCACAGAGTGAAATTTCGGGAGATAGCTATGTTTTAAATTAAATAATCGACATCATTTAACTGCAGAATTACGGTTAGAAGCCATTGGGTGAATAGAAGCTAACCAAAGTCATTCCTATGTAGCAAGATGGTTAAATATGAGCTATTCAGTAATTCATGGACTATGTAATGCGTTTTTAGGAACAGAAATTACCACTAAAAGTTACGGTCGAAGGAGACTTAGACCTACCAGTGTCATAGATTCCCTCTACTTGAATCCAACTTCAACAAGTCCCAGTACTACTACTCTTAATTTTATATCTATATTGCAACTATTGTAAGGCTGGTATTTGAATCAACTATTTGCCGTAGACTTCAAGGGGTGGGGGGATATGTAAATCATCCAGCATTGTGGCAGCAGACCCTCATACCACGCCATCGTAATGAAAAGTTTAATTGGCGCTCTGATATGTCAATTCGATTATAAGTTAATGGAAAACCATACACTTTATTGATGAATTCAGATTTTATCTCCAAAATTACCCAAGAAGATTTTCGGTCCTACCTGAGTCGGGTACCCGCGTGAACGAGATATATTCGGTGGGTTCAGTAAGATGTATGTGGATAGTTATCTCTTTGGATGGCCACACTAAACCCAACTTAACATGTTCGGAATGCTGTAGAAAGCAAACGTGGAAAAGCGGCCAAATATATCGTATCGAGAGGTATCATTTCTGCTTACTTTTATAGAATTAACATTCTTGCTCCAAATTTTCGTCCTAGTTCTAGTGCCTCCTAAACTTATAAAACGATAATGCTCTCGAACACTTCATTAAGTGACTTATGGTGCGTATGGGTTTGTCAGTACGATTTCCGGACTTTGAGTCGATTTAGCACGATTGGAATACTCTAGGAAGCAGGGGTGGGGAGTCGATCAAAACATCAAATGTATCGTTCCTGCTTAGTTAAATAGAATTAGTATACTTACTCCAAATGTTCGTCCTTGCGCTAGTGCCTCCTACATCCCATAAAACGATAATGCTCGACCACACAGAGCTCGATCGGTGGGAAATTACCTTCCTAAGCTACGGTCATCTTGTGCACACTTTGGGCTATACAGACCGGGACCTACGATTTAAAGTGGATTCCGAACCACTACAAACATCCAAGGCACCGCTGGGACTCGAACCCGAAACCTGTGGTACCGAGCGCCAGAACGCTAGCCACTCGGCCATTCAGGCCCCTACCTTCCTAGGAGACCTATTATACATATGGGTTTGTCAGTAGGATTTCCTGGCTTGAACGCGATTTAGCACAATGCTCTCGAAGGGGGAGACAAACATTTCTGACTCCAGAAAAATATTTCTCATTCATGAATCGGATCTTTTATACCGACTCCCAACTCTTTTTCGTAATTTTATATAATATGATCTTTACTATTAGATTTAGAAGAATTTATGAAATAAATTCAATGAATTTTATTGAACTCGTATATCTTAAAAAATGGTTTTTTTCATAGCTAGTATTTTTACAACTTTATAAGTTTTGTATTTGCCCTCACTTAAATACTTGTGCTCTAAATCTGTGTACAAAAATACATACATCTTAAAAAAATAATGCCATATTAATGTATTATAGAGTAACTTAAGACAAGCAAAAGAACATTTCACATTTTAAGCACAAACACGCTATATTTCTAATACATTAGAACTTGTTTTTTTATTAATAGCTTCTGTAAGATTTTCTTTTACTGTTGATCCAAGATAGCTTTGTATAAGCTTCAGTGCTCAGAAACGTTTCTCAACACTATTTTGTATTCTGCTAAAGCAGTAATTGTCTTTGCTACTGGTTGTATTATTGAAGAATACAACTGCATTGCTTCCTTAATGTATAATTTGAAAATTAATTTCTTTAATTTTGGAAAAATAAAAACTATTCCTGCAGACTACATGCTCCCTACTACTGCGACTAAAAAATAAGACCAATTTTCAATTTAAAATTAACGGGGCTTATGGCATTTCATTTTTTTTTCTTTTTTAGGTTGCTGGTACTGTCCTTGACATCTGTGAGAAATTTGACATCACAATATCCATTAGTGTTTGAGTTACACTTGGTTTTGTGAGATGCTAAAACAGATTCCGGCGATTTTGAAATGTCTGAATTAATTGAGCAAAGAACTTGCATTCAATTTTATTTGCGGAAACTTACAGAATGTTACAGAAGGCATTCGGTGAGCATTCCTCTATCGGAAAGAAATGTTTATAAATGGTATATACAGTTCAAAGAAAGCAGATAACGCATTGAAGACGAAGATCACTATGTTCAATCATCAACCTCAAACGACGAAGCTCACGTTCAAAAAATTAAAGATTTGGTGCTTGCAAACTGTCGATTTACATTTAGAGACCTTGCTGATGATGTTGGAATTTCAAAAGGATCAGTCAATTCCATTTTGGCCTCAAACGCGTCAAATCTCGATTGGTATCGAAAACACTGAATGCGCCAGCTCACACTGCAGTGATTCTTCGTGGCTTTTTCGCCAAAAATGAAACCCATATTGTACCACAACCACCGTATTCACACTCTGCAATTTATGGCTGTTCCCTAAACTCAAAAGACCACTTCAGGGACACCGTTTTGAGTCGATTGAGGAGATTTCAACGTAAATCGCCGTGCGCTTTGAAGGCCGTCCCTACCGATGACTTTTTAGCATGCATTGAGGATTGGAGAAAAAGTTGGAATGTGGAAGAATAAATAAAGAGTTTTTTTTAAAAAAATAATTGTTCTTACTTTTTGGGCACAGTATTACAATCCTTCAGGTATTTCGCAATAAAATAACCTTGTGCTTTGCTGCCAACTGAATTAATAAATTACAAAATTTGAACTCGCTTGATCATGTTGACGAGTCACTATATATTTTTTAAAGGAAATGACATTCCACATTCCATTCACAATCACATTCCATACATTCCAGAGTTCATGGAATTCACACCATGAACTCTGATAACATAATTTTTTTTATACTTCCAGAATTGCGTATTTTTTAAAGAAAAATAAGCTTATTGTTTTTTCTTTGTAACAAATTTGTAAAGCACTATATGATTAATATTTTTGTTCGGAGTTAAAAATTTTTTAGTTCAAATCTTTAATGTCGGAAATGGTATATAAGTAATTTTTAGAAAGAATAAAAGTTTCCATAACACGTCAAATACGAGTGATAAATGTTATCGTTATCTCAGTTTACAAATAGATAAATATACTAAAAAATATTTATATCTTTTTTAAAATTCGTACATTTCATTACATGCTCATATACTCGACTCTCCTATCCGATCTAATAGAATACACTCGTTGTTCAGATCATTATCAACAAAAAGAGACAAAATCGAACATAACCCAAGTCACATTGTAGATTTACAATTCACTTCTATTACGTATAATATAGTAACTGAATCAGTTACTATATTATACGTAAAAGAAATACAATATAATATTTGATTCGAGGAAAAATATTTGAAAACAATAGTTTCAATATAATCGGTATCAGTAGAAATTTTTTTTTTAATGGTACAGTGACAGCTTAAATGAACTCAATGTCTATAGCCAGGCTGCCTATTTAGATATTTTCAACTACCTATACGTTCTATACGTCCTATGCTACAACCTACAGTACAGCCAATGGTTTTTTAAAACACCATCATCATCGGCTCAACAGCCGCATGGTGGGCCAAGAACGTCCGTCTACTGGCAGATTTCGAGACAGGGGATGTTTTCGTTTTTACGGAGTAGGACTGCCAGCCCAACGTCCCACACTCTACAGTCATATTAGACCTGGCCGAGTGGCTAGAACTCTGGCGCTCGGTGCCACAGTTTCGGATTCGAATCCCGGCGATGCCATGGATGGTTGCAGGGGTTCGGAATCCGCTTTAAGCCATAGGTCCAGGTCTCATACGACCGTACAGCATCACAGAGCCCAATCAGACTTCTCACCCACCTCAATCTCAAGCTGTAAAGAGACAACTCAGCTCTAGGCGCAGTGATGGGGTGTGATGTAGTAGTAGTAGTAGTCATATTAGACGGGGACCTAAGGTTTAAAGTGGATTCCGAACTGTAGGTTGTACTGTATACAACTGTAGGTTGAAAACCTACTACCTATTCAACTGCCTATATATGAAAAACAAGTGCACAGCTGTTTCTTGAATCTGTGAAATCCTCCTATTGTAGCCGAAATGCAGAAGACCAGTCTCCAAGTTTTTGTGGATGCCTCCATGTTTTTTATGCTACAAAATAAGTGGTCTCAGTGGTCAACAATTTCTGATAAAGTAACCGGCATGCTTTTAAACATCATTTTCTGCTTATGTATGCAACGAACAGTTCTCCAATGGTCAAAGAAGAAAATGAAGAATTCCGAGGGAACTTTTAGAAGTAACTGTTAACTGACCTGCATATGCATGTCGCACGTGAGAAAACTCATGCACCATTCAAAAAGCAGCTTGAATGCTCACACGTGCTGAAATATTCTTCCTGGAATCTCATGGTTCATGAAACCTATGATTGCATTTGCGCTTCCCTATAGATTAGAATCTATATACTTCTACATGCTGACTAAATCCATAACCATTAGGCCACGAATTGTGCACGTTGCCCTCAAATTCGTTTTTTCAATTCCTTCTATTAGCTCACACTCTCCCTATATATATCTTGTTCAAATTTTCAATCGTTCATAAAATACTCTTTATTCATCCACTCAAGTTCAAATACATTTTTTTTTTAACTTGTAGTGGATGACACTTGACCTTAATACAGTTTTTGCAAATATTAGTTCACTAATTAAATATAATTAATTATTTTAGTTTTTTTTTAGATTTAAGTTACATATATCTACCAACAGGTGGCGCCCGATAAACTTAAAAACATGAAGGAAAATTATTTATATACTACTTTTCTGCAATAAAGTGACAAAAAAAGTAGGAATTGACATTAAAAATTTTTTTTTATATTACTTGTTTCATTACTAAATTAATAAATCTTAAGATCAAATAAATTTGATCTTTATCGTTATTATTTTTAAAAAATAAAATTAAAATATAAATTTTGATATAATTTTTCCATCTTATATATATGAAAGATTGTGCAGAAAAAAATACAGAAATATTTCTGTACTTAATCGTTACTGTTCGTTACACAATGATTGTTGTAATTCTTTAAAGTAGAAAACCACCCAAGCTGAAAAAGGTTTCAATGAAAATAGCTTTTTCATGCACTTTTACTACTAGTTGTGACCTTTATACTTTTTTTCCTAATACTGAAATATTTATCCATTAAAAAAAAACCTACTGAATTTTTAATTTAGGTAACATATATTGTTTTAAAGAATCAACCTACCAAACAATCTGATATAAAAGACTTGAAATGATTAACAGAGCGCAATAGTGACAAAAAAAATTCTATTAAAAAGATACAGAATTTAAAAAAAATCACAATTGTTTATAAATACAATTGTGATTTTTTTTAACACGATCACATACTAAATATACATAATAAATGCATAATAGATACATAATAAATAAATAATAAAATTTCTTTCTTCCATTAGTTTATGAAAAAAATATTAATTTTTTATATTCATTTCGAATACAGAATTTACAGATGATAATAATAATACAGAATTTATTGATTTTATTTCTTTTCTTTAAATTAAAACATCAAAAGTATTATAAACATACTCGACACTTTTTTATTTATTATATAGATTTATTAACTTTATAATTTTTAATATTCATTATTCATCTATTATATATATATAAACTTTTAATTATTTTCTATTTTTTTTACTTAAATAGATTTCTAAAAATAACCAATAAATGCAGTGATTATTTTATTCAGTTAAACATTAAAGCCATTTAATAAAAAGTATATTGAAGTATATTATAAAAAGTATATAATGTATTAGTATATTATTATACTTTAATTACAAGATAAATAAAAAATAAAATAAATGTAATAATTAGAAGTGCAGTTATCAGTATTTGATTATTTAATTTGAAGAATATTTCTTTAAGAAAAGTTTTGTACGGACGCTAATTTCAACACCTTAAAAAATCTATAGGCACTTCAGGACAACGGTATTAGGGAAAATTAAGTTGAAAAAAGGGGAAAAAATACAAAATTAGGATAATAGAAAAACGCAATAGGGAAAAGCACTTATTAATTAACAATTTCACAAAAATCATTATCAAAAGCTAATATAATTAAAAATTTCTTAACTGAAAATTACCATTTAATGCGGAAATTATTCATCATTCTTTTACTTGAGGAACATTTTTAGAGATTTCATTAAAGACAAGTTTTGTTTGAATTTCGAAATCGTAAAATAACTTTTTAGAAATTAGAAATCTTCCTCTTAAATCAGAAGAATTGTCACGTAATACTTTGTAATTTCTTTCTTTTTACAACAATGAAATGTATTAAAAACGACATTATTATGTATTAATTCATCCAAAGGGAAATTTTTTAATAAAACTGGTTTTTAATGAATTATTTTCTGCACATTATATATATATATATATACTTTTCAAATATTAATGTATTATTTTGAAATGTTAACTTTTAATACATTAAAAAGTTGTCAAAAATATTTCTTTTATGTGTTTAGAAAGGAAATTCTGAAACGTGCATAGCACTTTTTTATCAAAATAATCTTTGTGAAATTCGTATTCTAAGGATATTTTTCGAAAAAAAAATATTTATAAACTTCATCTACTTACAAAATATCTATGCAATATTTTTAAGAATTCGTTTTAAGTACATTTTGATCTCGATTTTTTTTCTATGTTATTTTAAATACTTTCAGTTCTTCAGAAAAATTTACTATGTTTTAAGGAAATTTTTCTAATATTTTCCATATATTTATTATTATTTTTTATAAAAAGTTAATGCTATTTTAATATTTACTTTTATAACAATCATTTAAATAATAATCATATTATTGTAATCATTTACTTAGTAATATTATAATTACATAAAAGAAAACTTTTAAATATCAGCTTTTTTTTTTTAAATTACGTCTGGAAAAAATAGTTTTCATCTATTTATTATTACTTTTATAAAAATGAATGATAGTGTAATATTTTCTTTTATAACAATCATTTAAATAATAATAATTTAATAACCACTTAATCTGTTTTATAATTTAATTTAATCATTATAATAATCATTTTATTGTAATTATTTACTTATTCATATTATAATCGGATAAAAAAAATTTTAAATATCAGTTATTTTTTTTTAAACTGCGTTTGGAAAAAATACTTTTCATCTATTTATTATTATTTTTATAAAATCAATGCTATTACAATATTTGCTTTTATAATAATCATTTAATAATCAATTAATCAATTTTATTGTAATTTAATCATCATTATAATCATTTAATTAATCATATAATTGCATAAAAAAGTTGAAATGTCAGCTATTTTTTTTAAAATTATGTTTGGAAAAAAATACTTTTCATCTATTATTACTTCTTTTATAAAAATGAATGCTATTGTAATATTTGCTTTTATAATAATCACTTCATTATCAATTAATCATTTTAATAAATTTAATCACAATAAGAACCATTTTATTATAATCATTTACTTAGTCATATAAAAATTGCAAAAAAAAAAAAAAAAAAAAAAAAAAAAAAATTTAAATATTAGCTATTTTTTTAAAAATTATGTTTGGAAAAAATGAATTCAAAATGGTTTTCTTTTGATGTTTATAATACAGCAGGCAATGGTTCATAATAATGGAAAAAAAATTTAAAACAATATACTTTATAAATTTTACTTTTTAAATAAAATTTCTATATATAAATGAATAGACAAACCACATCTAAAGAATAAATCACAGAAAACAAAATAAAAGATTAACGATAATAAATACAAATAAAAACATAATAATTACCTGCATTTCTATCTATTTCATTTCCCGTAACAAAGCCATTAGATTTTCTAAAAGAATTTAATCTTTTGAAAAGTTAGATTTAAAAAGCGCTTTTATCTAACGACTAATAAAAATTCAATTCATGTAAATCTTTTACTTGACGTTCTCCTCCTATAAATGCCGAACCAAACTTTGAATCAGTAATCTAAACGTATGTCTTTACTTTCAAAACAGTAAAATTGATTCTTCTATTACGAATTTGACGTGAAGAAGTTGACAATTCAATTGAGCGGCTGCTATGATTCGAAACGTTTGACCTGGTTCGGATTTTTCTGTTCTATTGTTACTCTAAGTCAGATTCGTTCTTCTTGATGTTTTCGATTCCTGTTTTATACTGGATCTCTAGTAGTTCTTTCCCTTTTATTCGGCATTTTTAAAACGCTTCATAATATGATCCGTTTTGAATTGCTTAATTGTTTTATTGGAAGATTTTGTTTGTATAAAAGAATTGAAGCAGTATTATGATCAATGAAACGTGCACTTTTATTTTTACCCTTAAAAAGAGTAATTAAATATATTTCAACCAATAAATTGTATGAATTAATTAAATAATTTCTGTAATTTGTATTTCCAAATTACTCTTGTGGTTAAGGTATTCGATATAATTATCATAATACAAATAAAAAAAATTTAAAATTAGGTTAGTTAATGGTTTGCGGTTTTATGATTGACGGTTTTAGATAAATATTAAAAATAACACTTTCTTAATAAATGAAATTGTTTTATTACATCATGTTAAATGCCCTAAGAGAAAAAATATTGGGTTCACTGATTTCAGTAATTATGTAATTTATATTTTTATGTGAAAGTTTAGGATAAATCGTAATTGGACAAAGATGTCCATTTTATTGATTCTATTGATTCCATTTGATTTCATTCCAATGATTCCATTTTTTGATGTCCATTGTCCCAATAGTACGCGGCCTGATGGCCAATTGGCTAACACTCTGACCGTTTGTACCGAAGGCTTCAGGTTCGAATCCTGGCGGTAGCATGAATGTTTGTTGGTGGTTCGGAATCCACGTTAAACTGTAAGTTCCGGTCTATTTAACCTAAAGCGTGCACAAGATGACTGTAGAGCGACGAACCAAGTCAAATCTAATAGTAAATTTTTCTTCAGTGGCACAGCAATCCTATGGTGGTTATGGCCCCAGCCTACTAGCAGATTTCGAAACAGATGATATTTTCTTATTACGGAGTAGGGTTGTCAGTCTTACACCCAACACTCTACAGTCATATTAGGCCAGAACCTACGGTTTAAAGTTGATTCCGAACCACTACAAACATATATAGTACCGCCTAAACTCGAACGTGAAACCTGTGGTACTGAGGGCCAGTCACTAATAGTACATTCTTCTTAATCATCAATGGCACTACATCCCATGATGGGACAAGCCCATCAACCTATTGACAGAGTTCAAAACATAAGAAGCCTGTTAGCCCTACACTCTACGGACATATTAGACAGTATCTACGGTTTAAGTGGATTCCGACCCTCATCTATGGTACCGCCGGGACTCGAATCCGAAACCTGTGACACCGAGCGCCAGTCACTCGACCATCAGGCCCTCACTAATAGTACATTACAGCGAAAAAAAAATCAGGTATTTTATTTTATTTTGTTACTTATCATAAATTCTAAATTCTGTATAAATGTGCAGATTCAAATGTCGTTTCGGAACCAAGAAAATTCTAATCATCTATCTTTTAATACTAAGGGTTAAAAAAATAATAATAAATATACATTTATAAATTGAAATTTTAATACTTACATTTAAAAAGTTATACCTACCTCAATTTTAAGCCCAACTTCTAATTAATTAATTTAACACAATTTTTTATAAATATTTTATAAGAGTTTTTCTACATAAAGTTTATAAATTTCAAGCTTAAATTCTACTTTGATTTCCAATGAAAAATTCCTTCTCAAAATTCACCAGACAATTTCTTTTTAATAATAAATTAATTTTCTTTTAATTTGAAAGTAATATAATTTTTTAAATATTATAAGCTGAATGTTTTAAAATAACTACAGCTCTGGCGCTCGGTGCCACAGGTTTCGGTTCGAGTCCCGGCGGTGGCATGGATGCTTGTAGTAATTCGGAATCCACGTTAAACCATAGGTACCGGTTTAATATGGCTATAGATAGTTGGACAGACAACCATACCCCGTAAAAAGAAAGCTTCTTTTATCTTGAAATCTGCCAGTAGGCAGATGGCCTTGGCCCACCATGGGGCTATTGCGCCTTTAAAGAAGAAGAAGAATGTTTTAATGTGTGTCGTACCTCTCATAAAGCATCATAATTTTATTTAGTATTTTGTGAAACATTTAACTTTATGATATACATTTCTGTAGAATATAATAAATAATTACGACTCTTATCAGCTGTCGTATAATTATATTGTATACTTGCGCTTAAATGTTATCTGCATATTCTATAAAAGGGCGAATTGAGTTAAGAATACCGAATGACCCAGATATTCATCTTGCTCAGCTATCTAAATATTTTGTTTCAAATTTAGCAATTCTTTTAAGTTAAGCAAGATAACTCTTTACATTCTCAATTATAGAGTAAAGGTCATTTATATAATTCATCCGAAATAAATATTTATAAATAATTATTATTCAAAGGGATTCTTTTTAAAAATAAAATTTAAAATAAAGAATGATTACCAGTTCATTTTCATAGATCAGTGGTTCCCTAACTTTTTGAAATCGGGGGTCATTTAAAAACCTACAAATAATTGTAGGCGCATTATATACAAATTTTTGGCAAATATACATCCGATACTAACGCCTCATAGTTTTGTATCCAGATGGTCAACTTCATAGACTATTTACAGACGGAAGAGTCTCAGAGGCTGCTATGAAAATGTTTTAATATTGAAAGTCACATATACGCTAGCGCTCCTAATAGCCAACCATAGAAGTTGGCACATTCTTTGGCGAATTACAGCTGTTTTTTGCCTTTTTATGTGAAGAAAGAAGAAAAACTCACCTAGAAAAGTTAGTTGTTTGTAATGAAGGCTGTCTGGAGACATGCCTGAATGGTCGAGTGGCTGGCGCTCGGTACCACAGGTTTCGGGTTTGAATCCCGGTGGTGCCATGGATGTTTTTAGTGGTTCAGAATCCACTTTAAACCGTAGGTCCCGGTCTAACAGGATCGTAGAGTGTTGCGGGGTATTTTTACTCTGCGTCCATAGTTTATCTTCAAAGCTACACGCGCCCCCCTGGATAGAGCTAAGTGAGTAACGTTGGTGCAGCGCTTGCCTTATGGTGCCAGTGCTAAGTGTTTGCCAGCTGCATTAAAACAAAATTAATAAATAACTGGGGACATTTTTCTCTGTCGTACCACAGAGTGCACAAAAAATAGCATTCTGGCGCCATTTTATAGTGCCACTTTAGCATACCCTTCTTTCAAATGTTACCATAAAGCTAATTTTTGTTTAGTATAGTTGTATAATGAAAGTGAAGTTGCTTAGAAAACTTTGTCTTATTTATGAATGTAATCAATAGTCCTTAATATATATTTAAATAATTCTATTTTATTTACGATAATTTTAAAATATGTTAACAATACTTAATTATCAATTTCGAAATTCATTAAGATTTTTAAAATACTGTAAGAAACACTGAAACATAGAATATTTTTTTCCTAGGTCTTAAACATGACCCTTTTTTTTGTTAAGTACATAGATTTTAAGAAAACAGGAATTATACAATGACCTAGATGTTAATGTAAAATATTGTTTTGACCTATTATAAAATGGGTTATGCTAAGTCTCTTTATAATTTTTAAGTTTATGGATTGAGGAAATATACAAATAATATCAAACGCTTTAAAAAATATTTGCGGTTTAATTCCACTTACTTACAACACAACAAACTTCTCTTTGAGTTAATCCTTTTGATTAATGAGTCTCTTCCACTTTGAGTTAAACTCTGAAATGCATTTTTAATATTTCCTTTTATTGATATCTATTTCGTGGAAAAAATTTATTTCCGTTTCAGATATTATAATTCCAACAACAGCAGATAAGATTCGACACTGTCCGCCTATACTCATTGTGACAAATTAAAAATAAGTTGTTTTACGATCATACATCAATATGTGAAACTATATAATTATCATAATCATATAAATAAATACATAGCTAAAACTCCTCGAAATATTAACGTAGCTCTGACTGCTGCGCAAATATGTTTTAAAATGATCAATATATTAAAAATTATGTGCTTACTTTTTATAACGTAGCTCATATAACTTGAAAGTATTTTCAATAGTCAATAGAATATTGTTCAAAAATAATACTACATAAACAATAAATGGCGCCAGATAAACGTAAAAAAAAGGATTGAAAATTATTTATGACTTTTTTGTGACTACCAACTAGCAGTTTAAACAAATTACAATGCATTTAAATAGTCTTTGATGCACAAAGAATAAATTAAAAAATTGGAAGATACAGATGAAAATATAAATTTTTGTCACAAAGTTTAACTACAATCTGAAGAGATATTTTTGTACTTCTTTTTAAACTGAATCCATATACTAATGTGCCCAAAAAGTAAAGCCAATTTTCAATTTAAATTTCCCGGGCTTATGGAATTTCAATTTTTTTTTTCTTTTTTAGGTTGTTGGCACTGTACTTGACATCTGTGTGAAATGTAACGTCAAAATATTCATTGGTGTTTGATGGCTTTGTGAGACGGTAAAAATGATTTCGGCGAAGTGTCTGAATTAATTGAGCAAAGAACATGTATTAAATTTTGTTTGCGGAATGAATATTCATGTGCGGAAACGTATAGAATGTTGCAGAAGGCATTCGGTGAGCAAATTAAATCGGAAAGAAATGCTTACAAGTGGTATAAACAGTTCAAAGAAGGCAGAGAACGCGTTGAAGACGAAGAGCCCTCTGGTCGACCCTGAACCTCAACCGACGAAGCTCATGTCCAAACAATTATAGATTTGATGCTTGCAAACCGTCGATTTACAATTAGAGACCTTACTGATGATGTTGGAATTTCAAAAGGATCGGTCAATTGCATCAAACGCGTCAAATCTCGATTGTCGAAAACACTGAATTTTTTAGAAAAATATCGTCGCGTTTAAGTGTGTGAAACAATGCTTTCTGACTAACAGGACAAGTTAAAATGCATCATAACTGGAGATGAGACTTGGATTTATGCTTACGCCCGGAAAAAATCAATCGAGCGAATATCGTGACAAAGGTGAGCACGCCAAAGTTTTCAAAAATCGATTACCGAATACCGTGATGTGGTTCATTATGAATTCCTTCCGCCGGGCCAAACTGTCAACAAGGAATATTATTTGAGTATCATGTTTCGTTTACGTGAAGCTATTCGCAAAAAGAGGACACATTTATGGAAAGACAACTCTTGGTTTTTGCATCACAAGAATGCGCCAGCTCACACTGCATTGATTCTTCGTGACTTTTTCGCCAAAAATTAAACCCATGTCGTTTCTCAACCACCATATTCACCTCATTTAGCACCGTGTGACTTCTAGCTATTTTCTAAACTCAAAAGACCATTCCGGAGATACCGTTTTGAGTCGATTGAAGAGATTCAAAGTGAATCGACGCATGCTTTGAACACTATCCCGGCCAATGACTTTCTAGCATGCATTGAGGATTGGAAAAAACGTTGGCATAAGTGCAATGTGTCCGGAGGGAATTACTTTGAAGGCGATGAAATAGATTTGGAAGAATAAATAAAGAGTTCTTGAAAAAAATAAAAATTTGTCTTACTTTTCTGGCATAGTAGTATATTAAAAACTTGTTTCTGTAATTATGGTAATTTGATGTATTCTGATTTTGTAGCTAATTTAAGAATTATTTTTTAGTAAATATAAGTAAATATTTCTTTAGAATTACCTTTTCAAATTGAGGTAAATCAAACTACAAAAGATATTATTACAATTAGTATTTTAATATATTCTTAAATTTCTGTATGCGTTTCCAAAAATTTAACAACTAATCTCTTCTTTTTGATAAATAATAATTATCACAGTAATCATGATAAAGTAATAATTGACTATCTAAAGAAATATCGACTCTAAAAATGATGAAAAAAATTAATGATTTCTATTTCAGTAGCTTGCGGAAATGAATATACTCAGGTGTTTTTCTCTGTACTTTAAAAACTATTTACTTGTGAATATAATGAAAAATTAAATATTTTTTACCTTCTCCAATCAATTAAGGTCACCAAGCGACAATAAAATATTACCAGAATAATTTATTTAATTATAATTATAAGTATATTTCCGAATATTCAACAAATAAATTATCTGCAAATTATGTCAGGATATTAAACAACTAAATAAAAATTATTCTAATTATAATAAAAATTCAATACTTTCTCAGTAATAATATGGATTCAGATATATTTTCCATCTAAAAATAATCTTCCGGAAAACACACTTATATTAAAGATAATAAAAATTAATCTAATAACAATAAGAAATTCAATACCTTCTCAGTAGCAGTATAGACTGGATATAAATTCAGATATCTTTTCCATTTAAAATTAATTTTTGGATGAATATAATTATATTAAAGATAGTAAGAATTAATTTAATTACAATAAAAATTCAATACTTTCTCAAAAATAATGTAAACTGGATATAGATTCAGATATCTTTGCTATTTAAAAATAATTTTCGAGAAAACATATTAAAGATAATAAAAATTCATGTAATTACTATAAAAATTCAATATTTTCTCAGTAATTATATATACTGGACATAGATTCAGATATCTTCGCGATTTAAAAATACTTTTCAGGAAAATATCCTTATATTAAAGATAATAAATATTAATCTGATTACTTTAAAAATTCACTACTTTTACAGTAATAATATCAACTGGATGTAGAGTATATATCTTTCCCATTTAAATATAATTTTCGAGAAAACATATTAAAGATAATAAATATTAATCTAATTACTATAAAAATTTGAATTTTATAGTAATATTATATTAGTAGGGAAATAGTAAAGTAAAATTAAAATTAAAATAGTAAAATTAAATTATAGTAGTTTTTATTTAATTAAAAAATATACTTATATTAAATACAATAAAAATTAATCTAATAACTATAAAAATC
Source organism: Caerostris darwini (assembly GCA_021605075.1). Taxonomy (NCBI): domain Eukaryota; kingdom Metazoa; phylum Arthropoda; class Arachnida; order Araneae; family Araneidae; genus Caerostris; species Caerostris darwini. Next base: position 68,644 of record BPLQ01005889.1, read on the forward strand.
AATACTTTCTCAGTAATAATATGGGCTGGATATAGATTCAGATATCTTTGTCATTTAAAAATAATTTTCAAAATATTTACTTATATTACAGATAATAAAAAATTAATCTAATTACAATAAAAATTCAATACTTTCTCAGCATTAGCATGAATATAGATTTAGATATATTTGCCACTTAACAATAATTTTCGACTAAATATGTTTACATTAAAGACAATAAAAATTAATCTAACTACTTTAAAAATTCGTTATTTTCTCATTAATATTATAGACTGGATATAAATTAATATATATATTTTTTTTTTCATTTAAAATCCTTTTCGAGAAAATATACTTATATTAAAGATAATAAAAATTAATCTAATTGCCAAAGAAATTCAATACTTTTTCAGTAATAATATAGGCTTGATATAGATTCAGATATCTCTTCCATTTAAACGTAATTTTCGGGAAAATATACTTATGTAAATAAAAATTACAATTGGTAGGACAAAAAAATTAATAATATGATAATAAAAATTAATCTAATCATTTTGAAAATTCAATACTTTCTCAGTAATAATATAGATTAAATATAGATTCAAATATTTTTGCCATTTAAAAATAATTTTCAGAAAAATATATTAAAGATACTAAATATTAATCTAATTAATAAATTACATAGTTTGATAGATAGATAGATACTTTCTCATTAATAATATAGACATATAGATTCAGATATTTTTGCCATTTTAAAATAATTTTCAGGAAAATATATTAAAGATAATAAAAATTTATCTAATTACTATAAAAATTCAATACTTTCTCAGTAATTAGATATAGATTCAGATATCTTTGCCGCTTAAAAATAATTTTCCTGAAAATTTATTTGATAACTATTATAAGTAGATTTTCAACCTTACCTGTTGAAATTGATAAATCAACAATTAAATAATAAAAATTAATCTAATCACAATAAAATTAAATATTTTCTTAGTAATAATAACGGATTTTGATTCAGATATCATTGTCATTTAAAAATAATTTTCGTGAAAATATACTTATATTAAAGATAATAAAAATTAATCTAATTACAGTAAAAATTAAATACTTTCTTAGTAATTATATGAACTGGACATAGATTCAGATACCTTTGCCATTTAAAAATAATTTTCGTGAAAAGATATTAAAGATAATAAATATTAATCTAATTACAGTAAAAACTCAATTCTTTCTCAGTAATTGGATATAGATTCAGATATCTTTGTCATTTGAAAATAATTTTCGGGAAAATATACTTATACTAAAGATAATAAAAATTAATGTAATTAAAATAAAAATTCAGTAATCTATAGACTGGTTATTGATTAAGATATCTTTGCTACTTAAAATAATTTTCGGGAAAATTTACTTTAAAACTATTACAAATAGATTTTGGAACCTTACCTATCAAATTTGATAGATCAACAACAATAGGAAGAGGCTAACAAAATAATTTATCCACTAATATACTTGGCAATAAGTGCGTATATATTTGAACATTGAACAATTCGTTCAATCTTCTTGTGAATGAATGGATGGATGAAGGGATATAAAAGATAGCATCCTCCCAGTGGTTTTTATATCACTTTAAATTGGGTTACACGGTGCTTTCAATGTTTCTCCTGAGCTTCGTAAGTCGAGAAGTATTTCCTTATTAGTAAAAGGGAAATCAAATCGTATAAGTTCCATGTGGAGTGGTAGCAAAAAAAAAAAAATTCGATTGTAAAAATTTGTAACCTTTACGTAGTATTAAGTTTTTTTTTATATATATATTTCATATGTTTTAAGTGAATTTCAATTCATTTGTCCTTCTTGAAAATTTTATATGATTTTTTTACATTTGAAAAAAAAAAAATTTCGATCGTCCTGTCTCCATATCATAGAAATGATACATAAAACAGATATTTGTATTATTTAAATATTAAAAGAAAATGGTCCTTAATGATATTCAGATTTAAAAATTACAATTCCACCACGTAATATAATTAATATATAAATTTATCTTTTTATTATTAGTAACAGAGTTCAATTCGGTTACAATGAAATGCATGTTTATATACGTTTGAACAAAATTTATCCATTACATTTAAATTGATATAATGAATTATGTTTAATAACAAAAGTACATTAGAATAAAGAATACAATTACATTAGTATAATAAAGGAATGCTATTAATTCTTTCAATTTATTGACATTGACGTATGAAATGGTGATTGATTTGTCGTTCTACGCTCATTTTCTGCACATTTTGGGTTAATTAGACCGGGACCTACAGTTTAACGAAGATTCCGACCTCCTAACAAACATCCATGATATCACCAGGATTCGGACCTGAAGCCCGTGGTACCAAGGACCAGAGCACTAGCTGATTGGCCATCAGGCTGCTGTGAAATTGAGAAGAAAATTTCATTTATTATATAATTCTTTTCAATTTCTATTCATTCAAAAATTGAATCACATATTCCCAGAATAATTCTGCCCAACGAAACTTTAACTAAAGTATTTATGTAAAAAATAATGAATAAATTTATAAAAATAATAATAATAATAATACAACCATGTAATTTTAAAATCAAATGTTTTGTAAAATTAATCAAAATATTTTTTCTCATAGGAATTTCCAGTAACTTAACGTTTTTAATAAAATAGAATTTTTTACATATAATTATGATTACACGTGTATTATATAACAGTAATCCTTTTCACAAGGAATATATAAATTGCAAACTAATAAAAACTATGTTAGTCTGTTTTTCAGTTAGATTGTTCAATTTGTTGACATTGACATATGATATTGAGTAGGAAATTTCATTTATTATATAATTCTTTTCAATTTCTATTAATTCACGAATTTTCCATAATAGTTCTGCCCACGACACTTTAAATAAAGTAATTTTGTAAAAAATAATGAATTAATTAATATAAAAAATATAATAATAAATCTACGTAATCTTAAAATTAAATATTTTGCAAAGCGATTTAAAATTAATCAAAATATCATTCCTATAAAATTTTTAAATAACTTAACGTTTCTAATAAAAGAGAATTTTTTATGTATAACGTTGATTACGCGTGTATTATATTACATTAATCCTTCCACAAGGAATATATAGTATAAATAATAAACTAACAAAAATGTGTCTGTTTTCCTGTTAAATTGTTATGTTTCTGAAGCGTGCTAAATGTAATTTTGGATAACAATCGTGACTATTAAAACGAAAATATATTAATAGGAATTTTTCTTCCTTGTTTTTGTCTGATAAAACTGTTCGTGTCTGATGTGTGCATTCCTGATCTGGTTGATCCTTTAATAGTTTGAAAAAAAATAATAATGTCCTCAAACTTTCTTTTCAAGCCATGCACGTAATCACAATTATTATCGTACAATGTATACTATTACTATTGTCAATATGTTTATTGGTTCAAATAGAACATTTAACTTAAACATTCGAATGTTTGTATAGCTTTATACTTCACTAAAAAATGCTATAAAAACATGTTTGTGTTATTTTGTTGCTTAAAACATATTGGGAAAAAACCTTCAAAATGCTTTAGATCACAAGATCAGATATATATATATATATAATCTAATATAATGTCTGTATATATATCTAGTATAGTATCTAATATATATTAGTAATTAATTCTTTCAATTTATTGGCATTCTTTTTTTCTTCTATTCTTCAATGGCCAGTAGGCCGTCTACCTACTGGCAGATTAAGAAACATGAGATGTTTTCATTTCATAGTAGTAGTGTTATCATCAATACGCTCTACTATCATATTAGACCAAGATTTATCAACTTTGATTATTGATCAGATAGTCTAAGTATGTTTTTATATTTATCTTACTCTCCTTCTTCAATGGCGCAACATTTTCGTGATGGGCTAAGAACTTCTGCCTACTGGGCAGATTCCGAAACATGAGATGTTTTCATTTTGCATGATAGGGTTGTGATTCCTACGCTCTACAGTCATATTAAATTGGGAACTACTGTTTAAAGTGGATTCAGTAGTACTACAAATATTCAGGGTACCGCCGGGATTTCACCCCGAAACTTGTGGCACCGATAGCTAGTCACTGGACCATCAGGCCCCATTTTTGACATTGAAAAGACGTATGAAATTGAGAAAGAAATTTCGTTTATTCTATAATTCTTTTCAATTTCTATTCATTCAATAATTGAATCGCGTATTTCCAGAATAAATTTGCACACGAATCTTTAACTAAAATTATTATGCAATAAATACTGAATGAATTTCTGAAAAAAAAAATAATAAAAAGAGAGATTTAAAATTAGTCAAAATATTTTTTCTTATAAGAATTTCCAATAAATTAATATTTTTAATAAAACAGAAATTTTATATTTAATTATGATTACACGTGTATTACATAATGATCCTTTACACAAGGAATATATAAATAGCAAACTAACAAAAATTCGTCTGTTTTCCTTTTAAATCGCTATATTTCTCAAAGCGTGCTAAATGTAATTTTGGATAGCACTCGTGACTATTAAAACAAAATTATATTGATATGAGTTTTTCTTCCTTGTTTTTGTCTGATAAAATTGTTCGTGTCTGATTTCATGCATTCCTGATCTGGTTGATCCTTTAATAGTTTGGGGACATTATTATTTTTTTCAAACTTTCCTTTCAAACCACTCATGTAATGACAATCATTACTTACGGTGTTATAATATTATTATTGTCAATATGTTTTCTTGGTTCAAATAGCACATTTAACTTAAATATTGGAATGTTTGTATAGCTTTATTCTTCACGAAAAAATGCTATAAAAACATCTTTGTGCTATTTTGTTGTTTGAAACGTATTGGGAAAAACCTTCAGAATGCTTAGGTCTTCGTAATCAGAAGGTCACGAAATTTTACCAACGCGATTATCTACAAAGCTTAAAATATACTCGTCGTAGTTGTGAAACTAATCTTCGCTGATGTGTTCAATCGCATCCAAAAGACAGATCGATGTTGAGGAATTGATTGTAAGTTTACAAATAAATATCACTTATGCCCTTTATTCCAAAATTCAGACGTACTACAACTAGATCCAATTATAAAGTCCACCGTGAAAAATACGTTGAATAGATTTCTCATTGCAAAATGCTCAGTTTCAAAATGATTTGAAAGTTTCAACGAATTACAGCTGAATTTTTGGTTGCAATAATAATATAATATCATAATAATAATGTTAATGAATTAATTTTCAGTTCTAACTCTTTATATTATTTTAAATTTGAAATAATCTTTATTTGAAAAGAACAAAATGTTGAAAAAAATACTAAAATAAAATAAATAAAAGATAATAAAATTATTTTAATATTATTTATATTAATTAATTTATTATTATTTTATTAATATTATTTTAAATATAATAGAATAAATAAAATATATAATACTAATATCTATAAAATGTTGTTGAATAGTAACAACTTTTTTTAAAAAAATTTTTAACATAACTTTCTTCAAAAACAATTTATGATGAAGATAGCGCCTGAATTCATACAAAATTTAGAATTTATGATGAGTAACAAAAGATGAATAAGAAATTAGTGTTTATTAATAAAAAGTGGCAAAATATTTATTTTTATAACTGACTCTGACTCTTTTGGACTCTGATTATTATAACTATTTAAATTCATGAAAAATTTATTACAATGAAGAAAGTTTTTATTTTTCAAGATTTCATTTTATTTCCTTCTATTATTAAAGAATATCTTCCCCATTATCTCACTAGAAGTTTTTAAACTGTGTTTGTTAGAGAAATAAAGAAAAAATATTTTTTTAATAATTGTATTTGTGTTTTAAAGAACAATTTAAAGAACATTTGTTCAATTTTTTATTTGTTTAAAAATCTACACATTTGTAGATATGATTGGAAAAGACTTCGAGTATTCGAATTTCAGGCAATTAATTCGAAACCTGATTAAGTATAGCAGAGCCGAATGCTCTCGAGTGTTATGATGTAGATTCAAATTCGTTTAAAGTTCAATGTCTAAAGAAGAAACAAATTTCTTACCAGTCGGATGGATTCAATCAAATGGTCGAGATGAATTTTCCATGATTTATTTGATGATCAAAATATATACAAGGAACAAAACACATACAACACATTTCGCTTATATACAGAACATTACAGTTAGGTCTGTATTGTATTGGTTTGGATTGTTGTTTACTGTCTTTTTGCACACTTCAGGCTAATTAGACCGGGACCTACAGTTTAACGTGGACTCCAAACCACTAATAAACATCCATGCTACCACCAGGGTTCATAAATGAAGCCTGTGATACCAAAGGCCAGAGACCTAGCCAATTGGCCATCAGGCCTCCACTACAGTTCCAGATTAACTACTAGACTGCTTTACGTTGACCTCCCATTGATGTTGGTTCACAGCTCCCTCTGCTCCCTTTCTTCACTATGTCTATGCCTGTGTCTATGGCTATATCTATGAGATTGAGAAAGAGGGTGTGAACCTCTCAGCAGCACTCCTTGAAAGTTGTTTGCTGAACTTTGCTGTAACAAAATTGGAGCGCAATGTAGCAGTCCTTTCCATGATGTATTCTGGTAATCCTCAATCTGCTACATATCTGCTATTGTGGTGGCAAATAATCTCAGATTATACCTCAAAAGATTCAACCTCTCGGAAGATGATTTCTGATCCTAGAGAACCATTCCACCATGCAACTACTTGTCCTCTTACAGAATCATGGGCAATTTAAAATCCCTTCTAAGCTTTTTTTTTACATTCACTGGTCCAAAAATGTAATTTACAATCCATGGAGCAGATGGAAAATCATCAAATTAAATGAACTTTTAGAAAAAATTAACATTTAATCATCCTAAGAAGCCATTAGAACTGAAATACAAATTAAACTCTCTGTGTACATTCTATCCCCCTCAATGTAATATTTCATTCTTCATAGAATGAAAGCCGTCATAATACCTTGCATGCCTATGTCATACTTTTCTTTTCCACTGATCATCATTAATAAGACAGTCACAGTCATCATAATAATCATCATTAATTATTCCTTCTGTATTGTATACATCCTTTTTAAGTTATGTTAGTTTTTTTATTTCATAGTTTCTGCTATGTTAATTATCATAGCGTTTTTTCTGTGTTATGTCTCTTTGTACTCATGTATTTTTGTAATTGATAGTTTTTTCCTACCCTCATCTTTTTTAACTGATTGGGATTCCATAGTCCTGAAAAGAGTGCTGGATAAAGTAAGTAGATGTGGGATAAAGTAAAGTTACAGTAATTAAGGGTGAGATAAAGTAAAACAAAGACTAAGATGTATAGCATCAAAAAACAATAAATCCGAGATTTGTAGGTTTGGTTTGTCGATCTACGGTCATTTTCTGCACACTTTAGGCTAATTAGACCGGGAGCCAACATCTTAACATGAATTCCGAACAACTAACAAATGTCCATGCCACTGCCAGGATTCGAACCTGAAACCTGTGGTACCAAAGACCAGAGAGCTAGCCAATTGACCATCAGGCAGCATAAATCCGAAAACAGCACTAAACACTCCTAAGGTGTATACTGACACGTTACATTTGTAGATCAGTATATTCTTCCATTAGGTTTTGAGGAGAAGAATTGAAGGTACGACCCCTCTAATTTTGCTTTTGGATGTATCCGTTATTAATTGCTGTTGAATCATAGCCAAGATTGACTTATTTCCATAAGTTTAGACAATTATGTGTCGTCGCGTCATAGTGTAAATGACTGATATTGAAAAAAAAAAAAAAATTAAGACAAATCTTACTCTAGTCTGATAGGTGACTAACAACTTTCTTTTCTTTTCTCTATCAACAGGAAATTTGCTAACGCTTTTAAAAATGCAAGTAATGCAACAACTATTGTACTTGAATAGATACCAGGAAAAATAAGTCACGATTTCGGCTAAAAAAATTTACTCACGAGAAACAATTATTAATGCATTAATTCAAAGGATGCAAGTATGCAATCATCACGCCACGAAAAAGAATCTTAAGGATGACAATCTTAACACTTAAAATATTAATTACATTAACATTTAAAACATTAGTACATTCTTAACACTTAAAATTAATTACATTAATACTTGAATCATAAGGATATTCTTATCATTTAAAATTAATTACATTTACATTTAAATCATAATGATATTCTTAACACTTAAATCATAAGGATATTCTTAACGCTTAGAATTAATTACATTAATACTTGAATCATAAGGATATTCTTAACGTTTAAAATGAATTATATTAATACTTAAATCATAAGGATATTCTTAATACTTGAAATTAATTACATTAACACTTAAATGCTAAGGATATTCTTAACACTTAAAATTTATAAAATCTATTGCATTCTTCACAAACTCCTTCACCGTTGAAAAGATATTTCTACCATTAAATAATTTTAATAACTCAAATATTTTACATCAATAAAAATTTCAAATTATATTTACATTACATTTGAATCAAAATATACTTTATAAAGTAATGTTTGTGATACATAATTAAAATTTTAGATTGATAATAGATATATACTTATTATAAATAATAATCTTTTTTATCTTATCACATCTGCCTTTTTTATCCTATATTCTCATACTTCAATAAATTTGGAATTTATCCACTACTTATTAATTCAAAAATGTGTTCATATCAAGAAAATTTTTTTAGTTTTATTTGGTTATACGAATTGACTTTGCAAGAAACAATGATAATTTAATGAAATTCAATCTTATGAACAATAGTAAATAATTTATTACGGGACGAAAAGAATGAAATGAACAACTTTGAAATAAATTAGATTTTTTGTAGTCGCGTATTATTCCTGTACTTGAGAGCATAGCCGCTAGAAAACTGTCAAGTTTGAATTTTCCATAGAAAAGAATTAGACACAACCTGGTGAATCAGCACAAGGCTGATTCTAAAGTAAAAGAAAAGTGAAAGCAAACTTTAGGGCTGGTTTTTTTTTCCGCATTCGTTCAAAAGTTAAGGTCTTTTTTTATTTATTAAATAGTAAAATTTTTAATTCATGCAGTAAATAAAAGCATGACAGACTTCAAATATCAAAATATCTGAATATTAAACGATGAAAAATTGCTTATAAATAAAAAAAATATGCAATTGTTAAATTGGATGGATGATTCTGAAAATAAAATTTAATTATAACTATGTTGTTGTTTCTTATCCCACTTAGTAGACAGCAACTTCTAGTCCGAGTCTATTAACCCATGGTCATAATAAAGAGAAAAATAAAAGCAATACACTAAGAGATAACTCCATCCGGAGAAAAGATCAAAATGACACCACATGGAATATTAGTCTGGAAATGTTTATCTAGGTAAAGGAATTAATCACAGCTTGAATACGAACACAAAGATAACTATGATATCATTTAACTTTGGTAATTTTTTCAAATTATAAAATAATGACTGACTTAGTAAAAAATAAAAATTTTATTTAATTAAAAAATTAATTAAAGTTTTTTGTAGTTTTTCGGTTTGCACGAGATAAAAAAATAATAACTTTAAAGAAACAAATTGCACATCTAAGTGTTATAGTGGGTCTGATATCAGAGTGATTGGCGCTCTGGCGCTCGGTATCACGGGTCGAGTCCCGACGGTGCCACGTATATATGTAGTGGCTCGGAATTCACTGTAGATCCCGGTCTGTTGGGTGTAAAGCTGACAATCTTACCCCTTTAAAAGGAAAAATATCTCATGTTTCGGAATCTGCCAGTAGGCAGTGGCCTTCGCCCACCTTGGGGCTGTTGCGCCATTGAAGAAGTGATATACTTCTTAAGTTTTAGAAAATACAGAAAAATCTCCTGTTTTGCATAGAAAAAGGTATTGTCACTATCCTATGTATACAAGTGTAAGAATTTCTTTTTGAAAAATTAATATTATATTAATTATTCCATGAGAGAAAACACCATTATATGATTTTTTTTAGTTTTAAAAAATAATTCTACAGCAAAAATTAAAACTGAATACAGTGAACACGTGCACAGAAAATATAAACAAGTTTCAACTTTAATAAATTTTCTTAAATTAATTCTATCTAGAGAATAGTAAGATTTTTGGTAGCATTCGAGGATTAAAATTACGTTGCGTCAATATTGAGATAACGTATATTAGTACGATCATATAGTACGTATATTAGTAAGACCATATAAAACTATAACAACATTTTAAAGATTGCAGAATCTTCTTCTTCATTGACGCAACAGCCGCATGATGGGCCAAGGCTGTCCGCTTACTGTGAGATTTCGAAACAGGAGATGTTAATTTTTAACCGGGGTAGGGTTGTCAGCCCTACTCCCAACACTCTACAGTCATATTATATCGGAATCTATGGTTTAAACTGGATGCCAAATCACTATAGACACCCATGACACCGCCTGAACTCGAACCCGAAACCCGTAGCATCGAGCGCTAATTTCTCTGCCATAAGGCCATGTAAATCTTCTTAAATAACTTTAATATAATATGCGTTCCTTTTTTCCCGTCCTTATAAAATAATGCTTGAAAACAATGGTTTGGTTTGAATGCTGAAAGAAAGATTTAAAAAAATTTACAAAACATTTATACCTTATCAGAAACTCGAATTCAAATACATTGTTCTGATTAAGTAAGAAAGCTAATCGACTGTTATTAAAATTCGAGCCGTCTTTATAAAAATATTTACGTGTTGAGCAAGTTTATTTTAAATTTAATAATTACTTCCTTTACATTAGCTTTGAAGTGTCATTGTTATTAAGAGAGTAATTGTTACTAGGTAATAGCTGTCACTGCTACTACATAATCGTGACAGCTCGAAGAATCTCTAAGGGAAAGTTGGCACATAATAAAAAAATAAATAAAAAGAAATGAATAAAAATATTTCTTCCGGAATGGATTTTCAACGGAAGTTATCCGAGAATTCAACTTTAACCGATATTGCGCAAACAAAAAAAAAGCAAAAAAGTTTAATTAAAAAAAGCTAATATTATATTGGAAATTATTTATTTTATTTGATAATAATTTGTATCCATTTATATATTGTGTATGCATTCTAAAGTTTATTACATTCATTTAAGTCCTGGCCATGACATGTTATATTTACTATTCATAAATAAAATAAAAAATTGCTAAAGGATCAAATCCATCTGAATTTTTTTTTTGTATATTTAGTAAGATCTCTAGCTATGCAATATTCACAGTTTTTCAAAGCAATGATCATGTTTAAACCTTGGAGATTCAACATTGAAGTTGGGAAAGATAATATTTCAACAGAATCATACTCAAGGTTATCGTAGTAATAATATAATTTGTATGGTGATCTTTGCTTCTAATTCAGATAATTTAATTTTGTTCATATTTTAAACTTTTGGGTTTATTTTATAGATTTTTAGAAATATCAGCATGTAATGCCAAAGTAAAATATATAATTTAGAAAATTCGGGCACATATTTATAAAAATGATAAGAGATTAACTTAATGTCAAAGATCTTTAAGATATTTTGTTTTTAAAAAATTTCTTTTTATATTATTTAATAATGATTTATTATTTATAAACTATTATAGTTTTTTCTTATATGAAAAATACATTTGAACTGTTGTCAATATTTTTTTACCGTCTTTTAAACTTAAGATGTTTAAAAAAAATCCTTCAAATTGTTTTTAAAAATTTACTCGTAAAATTTTTTTAAACAATAATAATTCATAACTCTGTTAAATATCTGATTGAAAGTGATTGAAGCAGAGAAATTGGCAGTAAAATTACACAATTAAATCATGAATACCACACTAATAACAGTAAATAAGTGGCTTATGCATACATTGACATTATTTTATCAGTTAATACATATTCAATTTTGAATATGTATTATTTTGAATACGTTTTTTAAACTTCCGATGTACCTAAAGATAAATCAAATCAAATACACGTGCCAAGTCTCAACTCAATAACATACGAGTTAAATATTGAATAATTACTACTTTTTTCAAGCCAGTTTATAATACTTCCAAAAAAAATTAGTTATTACAAAACATGCATTTATTTATTTAAGTAGCATTCAAACAAACTTACATTGTAAAGTAAACAAAGCCGTTTTAACAAGGTTATTGATTCTTTTTAAGATTCAATCATGGTCACCATCAAAAAAACAAAACGATTTAAAAAAAAAAAATTTACTCTACCTGTTTATCCATGTCGACATCTGTCCACTTGATACAATCACAGTGATTTAAAATTAAAGTTTTTTTCCATTATATTTGAAAAAAAAAGCAACTTTAGAACTTTACGTTACACTTCAACTATTATCGTCTGCCTGCCGCAACAATATTCACGAAAGTGTTCGAATCGTTTTCAAGAACATTTAATGCTGATTTAGATCCAAGTTTCGAATCTTTTAATGGGAACTTTTTTTTTCTTAATAATGCAATCGGAAAGTCCTCTAGAAATAATTAGTCGCAAGAATACAAATCTGAAGAAATCGGTACTTTTTTTTTTTTTTTTTTAATCGAACGTTTTGATCGTTTTTTTCTCGCTTTTCTTCCACTTCAATGGAAAAGGCAATTAACACAAATATAGCTAGCTAGCATTGGCAGTAAAAACGAAAGCTTTCGACAACCTGCTTTCCCAGAGTCATTTTCAGTTCCCTCTGACCCGGTGTTAACTGTGTCGCAACTTCTTGCTTGCCACTGACTTCCATCTTATTACTTGTTCGACTGCTGTCGGAGTATTCCGGGTCATACAGAAGAAATAATATTATTCGTGGAATCAAAAATCGCCCTTAATATTGACGCAACCTATGTTAGGCATATTACATTGATAAAATTTTAATAATTTTCAATAATTTTGAAAAATTAAAAAAATTAAAAAACCGTATTGTATTCATTCATTCCTTCTTGGCGACAGAAACGAGTAGAATAACTCGTAAATCAAACTACACGAATCTTTTCGTAACAAAACGGATGCATTTTAAATTATGCTAATATTTAGGACAATGTAAGTTTGCATGATCGAAGTCATTGTAAATGAAAGTTCGTTTCATATAATATGCACATAAATTAAACGATAGAAAAAAAACTAACAATGGAAAGAAAAAAGATAAATACAGATATCCAATAAATATTTTGTGGATAAATTGTCTAATTTTTTAATTATATTAATTAATTTTTATTTTGTTAATTAATTTTTAATTAATTAATTTTGCGTATCGATCAGTTTCAATTATGTTAGGCATATTATGTTCAATTATGTCACGCAACCTATGTTAGGCATATTACATTGATACCACTGATTCACATATATTTTTTTCAATAATTTTTAATAATTGTTAAAATTTAAAAAAATTAAAAACCGTATAGTATTTGTTCATCCATTCTTGGGGCCACGAATGAGTAGAATAACTCGTAAATCAAACTGCACGAATCTTTTCTTAACAAAAAGGATGCATTTTAAATTATGCTAATATTTAGGACAATGTAAGTTTGCATGGTCGAAGTCATTGTAAATGAAAGTTTGTTTCATATAATATGCACATAACTTAAAAGAGGTAATGAAAATAGTATATAAATATAGATATCCAATTAATATTTTAGGAATAAATTAGTTAAATCTTTATTTTCATTAATTAATATTTTGTTTTATTAATTAATTATTTTGTATCGATCAGTTTCAGTTACTAATTATAAAATTTATATGCTCATATTTAAATTAGGCAAATAGAAAATGCAATTTACATCTCATCTTATAAAAATAGTTTCATTGTAAATGAGAGTTCGTTTCAAATAACATGCACATAATTTAAAGGAGAGAAAAAAAATAAAATTGGTAATGAAAATAGTAGATAAATATATCTAATAAATATATATAAAAAATATCCATATAATAAATATATATCCATATAATAAATATATTTTGTGAATAAATTAGTTAAATTTTTATTTTTATTAATTAATTATTTTTTAATGATCAGTTTCAATTATTTCAATTAGTAACTATAAAATTGATATGCTGCATATTTAAATTAGAAAAATAGAAAAAGTAATTTACATCGCATCTTATAAAGATAGTTTCATTGTAAATGAAAGTTCATTTCAAATAATATGCACATAACTTAAAAGAGGTAATGAAAATAGTATATAAATATACTATTAAATATACAATTAATATTTTGTGAATAAATTAATAAAAATTATTTATATTAATTCATTTTTATTTTATTAATTAATTATTTTGTATCTATCAGTTTCAATTATTTCAGTTAGTAATTATAAAATTGAATTGAATTAATTGAAGTAATTTACATCGCATTTTATAAAGATAGTTTCATTGTAAATGAAAGTTACCGAGCTAGCTGCGTTTTTTTTTTTTTTTTTTCAAAGACATATTTGGCCAATTTTCTTGTAAGAGGTTATTTTTTAAATGTAAGTTTAGTTTAAATGTCAATCTGTTAAAATTTGGACATAGCATCCAATTGAATTTCGAGATAATAGAAAGAAGAGAAGTATTCTTAAATTTTTATACAAACCTTATTGAAATGTCAATTTTGTTTTGTTCATACTTTCAATAAAAATTCTTAAATTTATATTTCGAATTCTTAGTAAATTCCATAATTTTTTTTTTAATTTTTAATTTTAAATTAAACATCTGATTCCTGAATTTTGATAATTTTTATACTCTAAAACATTACTTTACACTTCCACAATTTGGAATAATTTTGTTCCTCTAATAAGTAAGTAAAAGATTTAATAGAGAGTTTTTGCATACCGTACGTTAGTTACCGTAGGACGTCCGTTAGCTTTTTCTCCCTAGCTCGCATGCTCATAGGAAACTGAGCATGCGCGCTTGGGAGAAAAAGCTAACGGACGTTCTACGGTAACTAACGTACGGTATGCAAAAACTCTCTAATATTAAAAAGGATTACGTAATTTTTTACTTAGATTTGAACAAATTAATATAAAAATGAAGATAATTTATATAGATAATATATAGAATAAATAAAAGATAATTTATATAGATAAAATATAATTTATAAAGATTTATATAAAGAAAGATTATTTTAAAATAAACTATTCTAATATAGAATAAAATATATAAAAAATAAAGGAAAAACTTTGTAACCATTCTGTATACCATTTTCGAACATTTAACACTTAACGTTGAAGATTGATTACTTTTTATTGAAATTAGAAATTTTAATAGAAGGATCTTTATCTACAAAATTGAAAAAGAAAATATGCTAGGATTTGTAATAATTTATTTTAAAAACCTTTTCGGAACAGAAATGCACATAAAGCATGAATGAATTCCTTATTTTATCAATTGAATCGCACGGTAAAGAATCTGGAACATAAATCCAACAAATCATTATAAAAGTTATGGTCATTCGAACATAAATTCTAATTAAATTTATTATTAATCTGGAAATTTGTTTTTCATTAAAAAAAATTCATTATTCATGACTCAATAAATGAAACAATAAAATGAAATTAATGAATAATTCCAGCTAAAATAACTAACTATATTGTTTTCAAAAGAATATAAAATTAATTTTGAAATCTCATGAAAGAAACTTAATAAGGTTAATGAATCTGGGAATTTTTTTTCCTCCAATCTGTTCGGATCTTGGTCACCATTTTTTTTTGAGTTCATTATCAATTTACTCTAGATTACGAAATCAAGTTCGGATTAAGGTTAAAATAGGTTAAAAGCTAGTATCAACTGGAGAAAAAAATAATAATTCATGTTGGCATTTCATTTTTGATAGATGAAATCTTGAATTAAAGCCAGAATATCAAAGGTATTGTTGCATTTATGCAAATCAAATGCTTATTTTTTTATTCACAAGTTTTCAATAGATACAATACACGTTTGCGGATCTAGAAAAGAAAAAAAAGAAGAAATTCATTCGAAAGGGCGTATACTATTTCACGTTTATACATTGCCTGTCAGCGAAGTTGTAGAATGTGACATTTGATATTAAATTGCAACATCATATTTAATTACAAATAAGGAGAAAATTAATCTTTATAAAAAAACTAATTTCAATTAACTGAACTTTAAGGAACTTCAATTAACTGAATCTTCAGAAATGTAGGTAGCTTTGTTAGTATGACACTATGACAATGATGCCATATGCTTAGAATCGAAGTGTGATCAAAAAATAAAAAAAGGCACATTTTTTATAACACATAACTAATTATGTATGCATTATTATTACGCATTCTATCGGAGAAAGTTTATAAACTTTATAAAAGGAAAAATTGGATGTACAGAAATTGAATATATATATATATATATATATATATATATATATATATATATTTATATATATATATATATATATATATATATATATATAATATATATATATATATATATATATATATATATATATATATATATATATATATATATATATATATATATATATATATATATATATATATATATATATATATATTTATATATATATTATATATATATATATATATATATATATATATATATATATATATATATATATATATATATATATATATATATATATATATATATTTATATATATATATAAATATATATATATATATATATATATATATATTTATATATATATATATATATATATATATATATATATTTATATATATATAGATAGATAGATAGATACGGAGCCTGATGGCCGAGTTACTGGCTGTAGGTGCCGCAGATTTCGAATTAGAGTCCAGATAGTGCCATAGATGTTTGTAATGTAAGTTTTGTAGTAAGTAAATGTAAGTTTTTGTAGTAAGTAAATGTAAGTTTTATATAAGCTAAAGAACTTACTTTAAAAATACTGTAAATACTGTTTGGTTTTAAAAGAACCCAAAATGTTCAAACGAAAACTACCCAATTATTTTTCAATAAATGAACAGATATAGCCATCTTGGATTTAATTTATCTTTATATAACTTGGCAAATAAAAATGTTTGTTTATATTATATTTTTTGCTGTATATATTTATAATACTGATATGTACGCCATAATATAATAACACATAATCAATGCAATTCTATGTTGCATTCATTATTTTTTTGAAACGCCGTTATAAACGAAGATCAAGAGTTATTTATTTTTATTTTTATTTTATATTTTTGTAAAAGAAGCGTAGCAATTTTTCTCAAGTTCAGAACAATTTTCCTTTAACATTGTGATTAGATTTTATCTTATTTAGTAAAGCTCTAAATGTTTGGTAATAAATATTTGTTTAAGTAATCCCTTTTGCACTTGATTCGACCAAAGATATCCTGTGAACCTGATACAAAAGGTCGCCATGAAAATCACGCATCCGTATTTTAAACCTTGACCTAAATCCTGTAGTTTTTATAATCTAAACAAAGTAATGACAGAAGTGGACAGTACATTTCATTATCCGAATTCGACAAAATGACTCCTAAATGCGACTGCATATTTACACAACATAACGAAATATTAATATAAATATCATGATGTATATTTGTCTTCAAAATATAATTAAATATTTATTTAATTTTTCTTGACTGCACTAGTTGAAATAATTTTAAAAGCAAAATTATTTCACATGACATATAATTTTAATAATGCAATATTTTTTTTAAAAAAAGTCACTTAAATGCATTAAATGTACATAGTACTATGTACAAAGTGCATATGTACGTACATAGTACATATGTATATACATTGTACATACATATGTAATATACATACGTATATTACATATACACATATTATATTACATATACAGGGGCCTGATGGCCGAATGGCTAGCGCTCTGGCGTTTGGTACCACAGGTATCGGGTTCAAATCCCGGCTTGCCCATGGGTGTTGCAGTGGTTCGGAATCCACTTTAAACCGTAGGTTCCGGTCCTAATTGGATCGTAGAGAGTTGCGGAGGCATTGTTACTCCGCGTCCGTGGCTTACCGTCAAGTTACACTTCCCCCCTGAGTAATGCAAAGTGAGTAACATCGGTGCAGCCCTTATGGCGAAGATCATGGTCTGTTTGCCAGCTGCATTAGAAGAAAAAACATTACATACATATGTACTATGTCTATGCATATTAAATTCTTTTCACCTTTAATATAATAATTGATTGTAACCGTACTTCATCCTACGCACTGCTAGAACGCCCCCCATGTCTCTCAAGAGAAATGGTCAGTGGGCTTCGGGACTCTTACCCGAGCGGAAGTACAGCGTAATCACGCAATTCTGTTGAGAAACGTTTAGTTCACAGTCTCTCACCCCGAGAAGAAATATATTTTGCACAGCCCTGTCTATTTGTTGGTCTGCAGACTCTCACCGGAAGAGGAAGTATATTCTGCGCATTCCACGCAAACTTGAGTATCGGGTTTTCAGATTAGAAGTGGAATTCTTCCACACATCTAGAATTATATGTCCTTAAATATCATACACTGTGTGAAAAAAGTAGAAGGACAGTCATTTTTTTTGTACAATATGCTTTTACTTTACTGCTTTTGATCTGATTTTTATAGAGAGTTGTTTTGTTAGAGTTTTAATTTACGTTAAGTGAAAGTTAAATGAGATTTTTATTTACCATCATTTTAACTTAGGAATGCAATACTTAATAACTTTGGGTGTGTGAAAAAAAGTAGAAGGACACATCCAAAAATCTATTTAGAAGCTGTTGGAAAGTTTAAAGGTAAGTGTTTTTTTTTTTCTCTTTTAATTCCTTTTAACAAGAATAAAATATTTAGCTAGAAATTCATAGTTTTTATTGGTTTTAGGATGCCCAGAGGAATACCCTTAAGTAAGTTTCAGAAGGGCCAAATAGTTCCCTATAAAAATGAAGGCAAAGGTGTGAGAGAGATTGCACGGCAGCTACGAATCAGTCCTAATACTGTTTCGAACTTCATAAGAAACCCTGAAAGTGACAGAAGAAAAAGAAGACAGGAAGACCAAAAAAAACTCACCCAACGTGATCAACGAAAATCATTCGGGAACTCAAAAAGACTGGTGGAAGTGTCGGCAAGGCGCAATTTCAATCAAGAATTACACATGTAACCAAAAGAACTGTCTATAACTACATAAAACGCTCAAAAAAGTTCGTCTTCAAAAAACGGATGCACCATCCGAAGTGGAATGAAGGACACATGAAGAACCGACTGCAGTGGGCTAAAGACCACATGTCCTGGAGCTCAGAATGGACCTCAGTTATATTTTCCGATGAGAAAAAATTCAATTTGGATGGTCCAGATGGTTATCAGTACTATTGGCACTGTCTTGGTATTGAAGAAGAAACTTATTCTACTGACAGATGGGAGGAGGTGGTTTAATGGTATGGTTAGCAGTTGGCTATGGAGGCAGGACAAGTTTAGTCTTTCTAAATGGTAGACAGAACCATACAGACTACATCCAGACTCTAAACTCAAATCTTCTCCCGTATGGCACTGAGTTAGAGGAGATGACTGGATTTTTTCAGCAAGATGGAGCCTCATTTCACACTGCAAATGGTGTTAAAGATTGGTTTGCAGCAAACAATGTTCGATTTTTACATTGGCCTGCTAAAAGTCCTTATCTCGACATTGTAGAGAACATATGGGCAATGATTGTATGTCGTGTTTACAAGGGTGGAAAGCAGTTTAAATCTGTAGCTGAGCTGCAGAAATCATTAAACTTTGTATGGGACAATTTTTGCCAAACGAAAATTCAATCTTTATAGTTCGATGCCAAATAGGATCTTCGAAGTAATTAGACCCAACAGGAAAAGAATTCCATATTAATTTATATAGTACACCTCTTTTTTATAAGTGTCCTTCTACTTTTTTTACTGATCATGAGATCGTCAAAACCAATTTTTTTTATTAAGTATACATTTTTTTTCATTGTATACTTTTTTGTTTTGTCTAGATACAGGTATCTGCATGTAAAAACGTTGTGAACAAATTAATTGTTGAAAAAATGCGTCATTATTCATTTATCAAAAATAATCTAATGTCCTTCTACTTTTTTCCCGCAGTGTATATCTCCAATTGTGAATATGTGATGTTTGTTCGCGTGTAAATAAAGCTGTGTGTTCTCAAACCTGTGTCTTAAGTCTCAATCCAACCACACCCAGTTACAATTCAACTACACAACCTACAACACTACATGATATAACTTATTTTTTAAAAGAATAATAGCCAGGTATACAAGAATGATAATTCAACCCAGGAAAACTTTTTAAAACAAAATTATATTTTCTTCGTATTTTTTGTCTTAATTTCTATAAATTAAAAGCTAGATGAAGATTGTTATTAAAAATACATTTAAAGTCATTAGATATGATTAGAAGGAATCAAAATAATTTTTTTTTGTGTAAAAATTTATTATTTTTCCAAAACAATTCCTGATTTTCAAAAAGTAAAAATTCAAGCAATCAATTTGAAATGTTTGTAATCTTATATCAAAATTTAAAATAAAATTACATACTTTAAATTATGTTTCAAGGAAATCAAAGATATCTTTGCCGATTAAAGGTAAAATTGACATAATATCTCCGTCTTAAGTCGCTGAAAAATGTATCCATTTGTGCTAATATTAATAAAGATTACTAGTCAATAGAATCATTTTTTAATTTTTATTTTTAAAAATAACTGAAGCATGCCATTTTTTTTTTTTTTTTTTTTTTAATATCAATATTTATTGGATTAAAAATTATCTGCACTTATCTGTATATGAAGTTTTAAAGTGCATACAAAAATAAATAAACTAATACGTTTGTTTATTTAATTTAAACTTTTAAAAGCTTATGTATCATTTAGATAAAAAATTAATTCAATGTGGAAATATAAAATCATACAAAAAAAAAAAAAACAACTGTAACGAAACAGACAAAAGAAAGGAAATGTGATTAACAAAACTGTCTAGTTTGGTTTGGTGGGTCGCTCTACAGTCATTTTGTGCATAATTTAGGCTAATTAGACAAGTACTTATAGTTTAAAGGCGTTTCCAAACCATTATCAAACATCTCTGTCACGCCAGCATTCGAACCTGAAGCCAACCAAAATGTCTGAGATGAACATTAATATTATATATACAGTGAGCCACAAAATTGAGTATACACCTTAGAAACTTCGAGACTTTTTGCAATTACAAATTAAATATTGCTTTAAGATGATTGAATTTTTTACCTTATATACTTTAGTCTATGCTTTACCGTACTATACTTATAAAATTGTTACGTTTATTTATTTTTTACGAAAAAAATAAAAGATCTGAGACGAGAGGAAAAACAGCACCACAAAAATAACTATACACCTTTATTAATTTCCTTTTAACGTACAAATTAATATTTTGTTGCATAGCCTTTTGCTTGAATTACAGCTTGTAATCTTTTGGACATAGATTCTACTAGTGTTTTAGTGGTTGCAACAGAAATTTTAGCCCATTCGTCTCTCAGAACCTTCTTGAGAACTTCCTTGCTTGTGATTTCGTGCTCATGTACAGCTTTCTCTAATTGCGATCACAAATTTTCGATGACGTTTAGGTCTGGAGACTCGGCTGGAGGGTGTAATTGCTTCTTGCAATGGTACAGCAAGTATAGCTGCACAATCTTCGCTGTATGCTTGGGGTTCGTTGTCCTGCTGGAATATGAAGCTTGACCCAAGCCCCAACTTACTGGCACTTTTTTTCAAGTTATCATTTAAAATCCCCAAATATACATGTTTGGCCATAATACCATCAATATAAGCAAGCTCTCCAACTCCTCCAGCCGACATACAACCCCAAACGAGGACAGATCCACCAGGTGCCAGTGGTGGTGCCAGTGCTTTCCCAGCTTCTCTCCATATTTTAAATCGTCCATCGCTTCCGTAAAGATTAAACTTACTTTCATCAGAAAATATTACAGTGTTCCAGAAAGAAATAGGCTTTAAACGATGTTCTTTGGCGAAAATCACTCTCTTTTGTCTATTCACATACTTGATGAGTGGCTTTCGTATTGGTGTATGGCCATGAAACCCATATTAGTGAAGGGTACGTCGAATTGTTTCAACTGAGATCTTTTTCCCGATTGTAGAGGACATCGATAAAGCTAGTTTAGAGGCACTCACCCTCGGATCTTTCTTTACTGAGTGAATGATCTTCCTCTTCGCTGTAGTACTCAGTATTTCTTTACGTCCTCTTCCAGGAATATTGGCCACAGATCCAGTTTTTTTTACTTCTGTAGTATTTTTTGGACACAACCATGAGTTACACCAATCAACGAAGCGATTTCTCGAAGAGATTTGCCCTGTTTCGACCATTTTACAACTAATAAAAGGCTCAGATTCAGTAGTTTCTCTACGAGAGCTCATTTTACGATTTTCAATGAGAAAAAATACTATTTAAAAGCGTTCAAGTGCAATAGCACGTGTTATAAGCAACAACTACTCCTGAAACTCTTTAAAGAAAATTTGAAACTAAAAAAAGTGGTGGCATAATTTACAAATATAAGAAGTGTATACTCAATTTTGGGGAATGGTTTTCTATCTTTTCTTCGAATCGCTTAACTTTTTTCGTAATAAATAAGTTAACTATAGAATTGTGTTATTATAGGATGGTAAAGCAGAGGTTAAAGTATCTAGGATAAAAAAATTTATCTATTTAAATCAATATTTAATTTGTAATTGGAAGAAGTCTAAAAGTTTTAGAGGTGTATACTCAATTTTGTGGCTCACTGTATATTTGTGTGTGTGTGTGTGTGTTGTGGTACACAAGTAGCTCCGAAATTATTGTTCATTTACTCCAGCTCACCGCCTACCATGGTATGAAGCCAAGTTATCACGGATTCAGGAGATAATAAGATGTGGACCAGTTAATCGTTATAATGACATTGCCCGGGCAGCACTACGAGGAAGCGGATACATTTCTCTCCTCGTACATTCTGGTTCACAAATTTATCGTGCTCATCCTCAAGTAATATAAAAAAAAAATTAATTAATTCCTACGTCTTTTTCACTATATTGCAAAAATTTCTTTATAAATAATTTTCATTCGGTTTTTTTAAGTTAGAAAAAATTCTCTCTCTCTCTCTCACATATACGCTTTTCATCTCTCTCACTAATTTATTCACATGTTTCATTTTCCATTTTGTTCCCTCTTTGACTCAGACTAGAACCCAGAAAGAAAAAAGAATTTGAAAAAGACTTTTTTTCCAGCGGTCTACACGCTTCGCCACTGACGGTATTTATTCCTAAATTTATATCCTGCTAAATATCTTATGTAAGAGAAATGTTTTTCTCCCGTATAAAATTAAAATAAATTAATTAACTTTAATTACTGAATTAATATTTAAAAAAACTGTATTAACATCAAGTGTCATCCACTACAAGTTAAAAAAATTGTATTTGAAGTTGAGTGGATGAATAAAAAGTATTTCATTAACGATTGAAAATTTGAACAAGATATATATAGGGAGAGTGTGAACTAATAGAAGGAATTGAAAATACAAGCAAACTTCTAGTTCGTCATCGCTTGTCGTGTTTCGAACAAAACACTGAAGGACGATATTTTTTCGTGAATTTCTTTAAGAATACAGCAATTACTATCATTTGTAAATTGTTCATTTTTTTATTCAGTTGGTATTTAATGCTTTACTTTAGATTCAAAAATTAAAAAAAAAAACATTTTTGCATCTTTATCTAATATTCTTAATAAAAAACAAATTTTGACGAATTATACTTTAATCGTACTTTTATATATATATTGTAAAACATTAAGAAACATATCATATTTCGACACCTATGTCAAATATGCTAATTTAATATGTTCAACTAATTAAACGCATTCAAAGCGAGGGAAAACATTTGAAATTATTGAGAAATTCAAACAAAAATAATCTATTATTAAAAATGTCGAGGACAAAATTTAATTTTGAACGAAAAAATAACAGGTAATTTAAAAAAATGTATTCAATCTAAATAAAAAAAACATTATTATTTATTATATTATTCTGTAAATGATTAAAACAAAAAAATTAAAAACTGCTTAAGTATCTAAATATTTCGAAAATAAGCTAAAATAAAGATGTTATTCTGTAAAAATTATTATTTATCATATAATTAGAATAATTTTTTTTAATTTTTAATTTATTATATTATTCTGTAAATGATTAAAACAAAAAAATGAAACTTTGCATAAGTATCTAAATATTTTGAAAATAAGAATCTAAAATAAAAATATTATTCTGTAAAAATTATTCTTATTTATTATATTATTCTGTAAATGATTAAAACAAAAAAATGAAAAATTGCAAATGTGTCTAAATATTTCGAAAATAATCTAAAATAAAAATATTATTCTGTAAAAATAATACATATTTGTTATATTATTCCATAAATGATCAAAACAAGAAAAAAAATTTTAAATTGCATAAGTATCTAAATATTTCGAAAATAAGAATCTAAAATAAAAATATTATTCTACAAAAATTATTCTTATTTATTATATTATTCTCTAAATAATTAAAACAAAAAAATTAAAAATTGCATAAGTATCTAAATATTTTGAAAATAATCTAAAATAAAAATATTATTCTGTAAAAATAATCCATATTTGTTTTATTATTCTGTAAATGATTGAAACAAAAAAAAAATGAAAAATTTCATGGGTATCTAAATATTTCGAAAATAAGAAATATTTTAAATCTATTTTAACAGTAATTTCTGGTTTAAAAAACTAACAAACCAACAAACTCAAATAATTAAAATGTAAAAACTTTTATCATTTCCATTTCATTTTCATTCGAGCATAAATAGTCAGTTCCATTTAAATGGTTCGGTACGAACTGGTTATCAATTCACGCAGCTCGTCTTACCAAATAACCCTGATCGTTATTTTAAATTCTACTTCAAAAATAGTCATTTCTAGGAAGTCCACGATTAAAAGATTAAGATTGACACCAAAACACTTAGTAGATAAACTTGAGTTACAGACTGATGATAGCTTTTAACACCTGAATTATCTCCAATGATGACATGAAACGAAGCCAGTAGCCTGACCGCGACGTCTCCAACGCAGAGATAATTTCTCATTCATCAACTTCTTGTTATCGTTTTGGCAGCAGTGAAAAAAAAAAAAAACTACTATAAACCACTCTTTCATACAGTGCAGAAAAGAAACACGTTTTAACCCTTTTTTCCGTAGTAGTAAAAGTACTCTTTTTCTTTTTCTTTTTTTTTTTTCTTAAGAGAAGTGTATTTACACATATCATAAACAGCTTGTCTCTCACACGTCAAAGATGTACATGAAAGAAGTTTCCCGAAAGATTAAAATATTAATGACTTTTTATTTTGAATTCTTAAGTAACACTGAAATGCTTTTAATAATCTGTACGTTGAATTTTATTTAAAACAATTTTAAAAATTTCAAAGGCTTCAATTCAATGTATTGAATTCGAACTTCGTTTGAACTTCGAACATTCGAACTTCGTTCGTTCGTATTTTATCTATTACATATTTCCAACTGTTCCTGTTCCAACTGTTTTTGCTGTTCGTTATTCATTTTTTAGGAGGGAGACACAATATATAATTTTGTATAAGGATATTTGTGGAGGCCTTTCGCCTAAACCTATATATTTTGTATAATTTTCAGGTATAAACTATAACAGAAATTTTGTTAAAAATTCACAATAATAGTGCCGTATAATTAAACCCTTATAAATAGCACTATGTTATTTTATAAGTATTAGAAAATAACTGAAAAAAGAAAGAACTATAAAATAATAAAAAAAGTAACTTTATCCTTAGGCAATTGAATATTGCATATTTCTATAAAAACTTAGAAATTAAATTTAAAATTATACAAATTTAACTTATTACTGCAAGTAGTTAATTATTAAAACTACATTTAGATTATTTTATTCCGTTATTCATTTTTTTTGGGAGGGAGGAAAATTTATTATTTTGTATAAAGATATTTGTGGGGGCTTTTCGCGTAACACTATAGATTTTTGTATAGGTTTCAGGTATAAATTTTATTCCATAACAGAAATTTTGTAAAAAAGTTCACATTAATAGTGCCGTAAAATTAAAGCCGGATAAAAAGCACAATCATATTTTATAAATATTAGAAAATAACTGAAAAAAGAAAGAACTGTAAAATAACAAAAAAAGTAACTTTCTCTTTATGCAATTGAATATTGCATATATATAATTTATTTAAAACCTTTTATTGCTGCTGACTTAAGACATCATTAGCAAGTACATTCGTTAACAAGTGAAAAATAATCCGTCAACAAGAAAAATTAGATCGCAATGAATAGTTATGTAGTTGATAATTTTTTACACATATTAAACGAGAAAAATTCTTCGTGAATGTACTTTATGGAGGATTTGAAATAAATAAATAAATCACTATTAATAGTAATTTCATTTCAATCAAGTCTGAAAAAATGTTATTTACAACTTATTGACAAACGAAAATTAGAGCCTTATCATGGATTCATAGATGAAAGAACTTCAGAAAAATAAATCAATCAGCAGATACTTCTTCATATGCAATAAGGCTTTATTAAGCAACAGAAAATTTGATTAATGTCTTTTTTAAACTTTTGTATTGAGAACTATTTACTTATAAAGTGTTTCTGACTTCAGGTGAAGGAACAAAATTTGAAACATGTTCTACACTTTGCATATTAAAAAAAGTGAACATATAAAAAAATTTATTTAATATTCTGTAATTTATTACACATAACTAATAGTTATTGTTGTTACTAATCCTGGGTACCCTGCAGCGTGGGACGGACATCTCTTGAGTATCTTCTCATGGTTTGATGGAAGGAGGGCAGCATCTATTGTGATGGAGCATCCGTAGGTAAAAGTCTGAATTGGCTCCGAGTTGCTGAATGTCTTGTCTTCCTGGATGACAACCCGCATTTGCGTATCGTATGGGAGAAAATCCGAAAAACTCCCCATCGGCCTGTCCGAATAACGAGGTAAGATGCTTAGCATCCCAAACGTCTTCGAGGCTCCTCGTTTTTGAAGCAATATCTACAACAGTGCCGCCAGCGGCTTGAATCTCATTCCTAATACTCACCAGCGGCGCACTTTACCACTGCTCCCCGAGTCAGGCATATAACTAATAGAAAAAATATCTAAACTAACTAAATTGCAAAATGAAGATTCATAAAAATCCTCGTATATCATCTCATTGCAATTGGTCAGTTAAAATGTTTACATTATAAAGACAATTATAAATGCTACAAATCAACTCTAATATACACTATCTGGAAGAAAGTGACGGGACACCCATCGAAAAGTAGAAAAGTCGACAATACAGCTGACACATGAGCAATAATAGGTATCACGTGTCAGCCATATCCTATAAATACTCTGTGGAGTCGACTAGAGTTGATTTCTGTCAAGATGCCGCCACGGGAAGAGTTGTCTGAGTTCGAGAAAGGTGTGTTGGTTGGATTGCATCTTGCCAAGGTGTCAATTAGGTGAGATATCCCGTCTCCGTAACTGCTCAAAATCAACTGTAGCACATGTTGTGTGTTGCTACAAGACTGAGGGACACTGTCAGAACAAACCCCGAAGTAGACGACCTACAGTTCTCACCAGCAGGGATCGGCGGGTGCTCGGCAGGGAGATTCAAAGTAACCGTCAAACATCCATGGATAACATCGCTAATGAGTTTAGACAAGTCACAGGTGTGGCCGTTTCGACCAAGACTCTTCGTATCGAGGCCCATAAGTTAGGTTACACTGGACGTTCGGCGGCCCATAAGCCTTTGATTACGAAAAACCAACAAGAAAGCGCGCCTTCGATGGGCCAAAGACCACCGTACTTGGACTCTGGATGACTGGAAACGCGTCCTTTGGAGTGACGAGTCACGATTTACCCTTTTCCGTTCCGATGGACGTGTTTGGGTATGGCGTTTACCAGGAGAACGCCTTTTGCCCGAGTGTGTCATCCCAACTGTAAAGTTTGGTTTAGGAGGATTGATGGTATGGGCCTGTTTCTCCTGGTATGGGGCTGGCCCACTGGTGAAGGTTGATGGTGCTATGAATGCCAAAAGATACTGTGATATTCTCGACAATCATGTCCTTCCTACCTTGTGGGTAACGTACGGTATGGATGATTGCTGGTATCAAGACGACAACGCAACATGCCATGTTGCAAGGAGGACTCTTGATTGGTATGTGAACAACAACGTTAAACGCATGGAGTGGCCGGCGCAGAGCCCTGATCTTAACCCAATTGAACATCTCTGGGACGAATTGGATCGTCGGTTGAGGGCCTGCACTCCACTCCCCAAAAGCAAGCCTGAACTATGGAACTTCCTGTTAAACATTTGGAAGGAAATTCCTCTTGCCACTATGGCTAATTTAGTGGAAAGCATGCCCAGAAGGGTTGCAGCTGTGATCGCAGCCAAAGGAGGCCGTACCTCCTATTAATTTTAATAAATATGGGTTTATGCCGTTATAGTGTCGTGTCCCGTCACTTTCTTCCACATAGTGTACTTTACAATAAAAAGTGTGGTAAAATAGTTGTAAGCACAGTTAATGTACGCTTAGATCGAAATCAGCTGAGGGCGTCCATTGCAGTTATTGCTTTCAAATTCGAGGCGATTCGACAGAGAGTTAACGCTGATGGTAGAAGGGGAGAGGTTTCTCCTATGTAACACGCAAATACAGTCACCCCTAAATGCTCTTTATTGCCCGTCGATGAGCTGTTCGCTACATACAGAAGTGGAATACAAGGCCCACAGATGTACAGTAAAATGAAAACAAAATTCCACTGACATGCAAAAAACAGCACTAAAATAAATAAAAAGTTAATGATATAAGCAAATGAATGGACAATATTAAATCTGAACTAAGAAAAATAAAATAGTTAAAAATCAATTAATGAATAATGTATGGTGAATGCATTAATGAACAATGTATGAAATTTCAATATTTCTGCATAGAGTTGGTCTCAAAAAATATATATTCGTGTTAAAATTTTAACAAAACAAGTTTCGCTGATTTTTAATTTTTTACTTTCCTCTGATTTTAGATATCATATGTTTTTATCTGTTTATTTTTTTTTAATTTTATGTGATGATGTTTCTGTTACTCTACCATATTATGTATCGTAGATAACCCATTTTTACACATTTTTGCTCAACAAAGATTGCTTTTTTTTTACTGCACATGCTCGGTTGAAGGTGACTTTGAATGTTCCTTAAATAATTGAAGTGTTGATTAAATTTTCAAAAAATGGTCACCATTTTCCTATATTGCAGATGTTGGAATTTTTCTAGCGTGTTGAGTTGTTTTTGATCACGTGATTTCGTGTTCTGTTCAATTTACAATTTCATTGTTTACAGCTTGTTTTAGTTGCGTGGAGGTAAATAATTTTTGGATTTTTTTTTTTCAATTTATTACTTAAATGAGAATAAAAATAGAACTGCTTACTTAATATCAACAAGGATCATTGTTCAATCCAAATTGTAAAACATGAATTTCAAGGAAAAAAAATATTTTTATTAGATGAACTTTTGAAACTTTTTGCTTCAAATAAAAACTCTTAACTGAGCATCATTTATAAAAATACAAGACATAAGAAATATAAACCATCCTTGAATAAGAATAGTCTCAAATGAAGAGAAGTATCCAGAAATTTTTTAAATAAAATGAAAAAAAGTCAATGAAAAAAAAAAATGTCTGAATAGTTCATATTCATATATAGAAATATTTATGGGTTAATTTTTATTTTATAGAATTACTATTATTACTATTTTTATTTTATAGAATAATTAATGCATATAAGTTAATAAATAAACATTTATTAAAACTAAATTTTTACATATATTTAATAAAATAAAATAAACAATTTAATAACATAATTTTATAATAATTTTATAATACATAAATAAATAAAATTAATAAATGCATGTATGTAAAAATAAGTAAATTAAGTAATGTCACCGTGCTTCCTTCTACACACTTGCACTTGCTCCCTGTAGCGTTCAGGTGAAATGGCCAGTCGGCCTCGAGACTCTCACCCGAAAGGAAGTACAGTACAACCTGTTCTCTAGTTGAGAAAGCTGTTTAATTCAGATTTTCTTATCCCGAGAGGAAATATATGTAGCACATATCGGCGCATCAGTTGTATTGCAGACTCTCGCCCGGAGAGGAAGTATATTTCGCGCACCCTGCCCGTAGCCGAGTATTGGGTTTTCGAATTAGAATTGGAGTCCTTCCACGAATCTATAATTAGCGTTCTTTAAATGTGTTAAATAGTGTATGTCTATAATTGTAAGCGTGTGTTTTTTGTGAGCTTGTAAATAAAGCTCTGAGTTCTGCAATCTGTATCTCAACCCAACCACACCAAGTTACAATCTGATTGTGAAACCTACACACTAGACTAATTACTTTTTTTTAAAAATTCAATATATCTAATGTTTTATATTACAAAAAGGTTTAAGCTTCATTCATCCAGATTTATGCTTTGATAAGTGAAAATATTAATGTTAATCACAAAATATAAAGACTTAGAATTAAAAAAAGTTATAAATGGAACATTATCTGCTATATATATATATATATATATATATATATTGATAAAATATTTCCTATGTCAGAGCTTTTTATATTTTAATCTATTACAATCACTTTGAAATAATAAATTTTGCACAAATAAAAACTAAGAAAAATGCACACAACTGAAATAATAAGAAAATAATGACATCAGCTACTTTATATGAAGTTTCTCTTATGAATACCCCAATATGAACCAAAAATCGAAATACCCATGAATCTAATAATATTTTTTAATAAATGAAAGTACATACCTGTAATTACAGAAGGACAAATTCAATTCATGTTTTAAAAATGGAATCACGATAAATACTCAAGTGTGAGCTATTCTCCAATTTACATAAATTAACACAGCGACATATTTTGGCACCAATCGCAATATACTTGCATATTATATTTTCAGTATTCTCGTTATTTTTGGTATTATTAATTAGACTATTCGCATATTGTATTTAACGCATATTTTGGGGCCAATTAATATAGTCTCTTAATAATACCAATTTCTTTCAATTTCTGTATAACTTTCATAAAGTACGACTAAATGTTAAACTTCTCAACTATGCTTTGACATATGAAATCCAGCTGGATCAATAATTTTCAGAGATTTCAACAAATGTTTCTTAAAATTATCTTGTAGTTTTTTTTCAACTTAAGCCTACCATTTTGATATCTGTCTGTCAACAGCATCAGTTTCTCCAAATTTCTTCTCTTATTTCGAAACATCGTCTTGGCTGGTTTATTTCTCGTTGTGAATTTCTTTCTATATTCAATAGGCACATCAGCGTGAAACGAAATTTTGAAATAATGTTTGTAACGATAAAACTATTTACCTCTAACTACAGCTACAAGATGTATAAATGGTTTTTTTTTTTTTTTTCTTTTTCAATTCCTACTATTAGCTCACACTCTCCCTATATATATCTTGTTCCAATTTTCAATCGTTCATAAAATACTTTTTATTCATCCACTCAAGTTCAAATACATTTTTTTGAACTTATAGTGGATGATACTTGATGTTAATACAGTCTTTTCAAATATTAATTCAATAATTAAATTTAATTAATTATTTTTTTTTTAGATTTAAGTTGCTTCTACCAATAGATGGCCCCAGATGTAAGAGGAAAATTTCAACTTTGTTTATAAAAGACTTTCTGTAATATAGTGAAAAAAAAGTAGGAATTGACTTTAATTTTTTTTTATATTACTTGTTTTTTTAACACCTGCTAGCAAAATTAAAATGAATCCTACGGATTGGACAAGTGGTCTGTTGATCATGAATTGAATTATATGTTCACATGCAATACAAATATGTACTTCATTTGTTACAAAACTATTAGTAAATTCATGTGTATATCGACTTTTGTATCATATGGTACCTTTCAAAATTTAAAAGTAGACTTTTAAGTTTTAGTTCCTGCATTCACTTTCGTAACAATACGGTGGCAAAATAGGGAAATTGCACAGAGCTCCGGCCCGAGCAGAGAGACTATGAGTACAGGAAAGGCCTAGCAGTTATTATTACAAAATAAAGTAAAATTTGTATTTAATAAATTTAAGTTGATTAAGTGATAAATTTGAAAAAAATGTATATCAAGATTTTGAACTTAATTCATTTGTATCAAAAATATCATAAAATCGCATCTGGTAGTAATAGTAATAGAAACAGTTGTGCACAGATAATCTTGATGCTAGGGACTTCCCTATTTCTGGATCGTAATTTAAAATAAAGTAAAAAAACTTATAAAAAGTGGGAATTCCAGCTGCCACACATAGGCCACTGGGGCATTTTTTATTTCACTTATTAGAGAATTCACCTGACTCTTGAATAGGAACGAAATTAAAAGTGGGAATTCTAGCTGACAAGTCAGACACTTACAGAAAGTAGGAAAGTCCCTTGTTTCGCGGATTCTCCATGCATCACTATTATCTCACTTTTTGTTTCATTGGATCGGCGATCAGTTATAAAGATAATTAGTAGATCGTGGAAATTAGATGATAGCATGTCTAGTAATAGAAAATATCTTAGTGAGAAGGCAAAACGAAAAAAAAAGTAAATAAAATAATGGAGCTTGAAGAGAAAAAACAAGAAATTGCAAAAAAATAAGTCAACACTTTAAGAATGAGGTAGAGACCAACATTTGCGGCGAAATTGAAGGAATTAGCTGAACCGAAAGTGGCAGTATTGCAGTTCCTGACAACACTGTCCAGAGCCCTCATAGCACCATACTAGTGATACACATAATGAAAACTAAAGTGAAATTAAAATGATTTGGGAAAAATTACATTACTGAAATGATAAATTTAAAAAAAAATGTATATCAAGATATTGAACGTATTCATTTGTATGAAAAATGTATATCAAGATACTGAACGTATTCATTTGTAGGAAAAATATATTGCATCTGGTAGTAATAGTAGTAGAAAACAATTACGCACTGGTAATCCCGATGCTAGGGATTTCCTCGATATTTGGTGCATTAATAAGTACTATTAAAATAAAAAGTGGGAATTCCTGCTGGCCCCCCATGGGCCACTGGGGTATTTTTAAATTCATTTGTTAGGGAATTTCTCTGATTCTGGAATAGGTACTTGATAGTGGAAATGAAACTTAGTTGTTTGGGAAAGTTAGATAATAACATGTGCAGAGAGGGAAATGAGTCTATCTTAGTGAGAAGGAAAAACGAAAAAGAAAGAGGAAGTTTGAAGAAAAAAAAAGAAGAAGTTACCTAAAATAAGTCAATATTTTAAAAGCGATGTAGAAACAAACGAACATTGCGGCGAAATTGAAGAAATTAGCGGAACCGAAAGTGATAGCATTGCAGTTACCGATAACACTGATCCAGAGCCACCACAGAGCTCTTTACTAGTATTAGTTACTCTTTTAGTATCTCAGATATTTCATTATTAAAAAACGATTCCAGGCTTTTAGGTAATTTGTCTAAACTTAAACAAGTAATATAAAAAATAAAAAAAAAGTTAAGTCAATTCCTACTTTTTTTTCACTATATTACAGAAAGTCCTTCATAAATAATTTTTTTAATTTATCTGGCGCCATCTATTGGCAGATATATGCAACTTTAATCTAAAAGAAATTAAAAATTAATTAATTAAATTTAATTGATTACTAGCGATACACATATACAATCAAAACCAAAGTGAAATGACTGAAATTGACTTGGAAAAAAAATTACATCTTCGTCGTACATTACTGATAAGGGTAATTTTAAAGTACCAAATCATCGATCGAAACGTCAAAAATGGACATTGCAAAAAAAAATTTTTAAAAATGGGCAAATGGTTTGTAGTCAAAATGAACATTGCACACTTAAAGGCCCCTTTAGATAGCATTTATTAAAAAGAAAAAACGATGATGATACTTTATATTGAGGGGCCCCCATTAAAAAAATTTGCCACGGGCCTCAGATAATATAGTTGCACCACTGTCTGCATTACACATTCATTAATCTGGAAAAAAATAAATTCAGTAGAATTGTTAAGATTATTAGGAAACAAGGGCATTCACCTAATTTTCTGCAATTCTGACTGCTTCAATGAAAGATTCTACAAAAGTAATAAATTCTATATAAGAATGCAAAACAGGATAACAGAAAAATTTAAGGAATAAAATAGTGTAAATGTTTGCATATTGTTTTGCTATTTGAGATTTACCCCAAAATAATCTCAAATATAAATTTAAAATATTAAAGTTGCAGTTGTAATAGGTAGGGACCTACGATTAAAGTGGATTCCGAACCATCAGGACTTGAACCCTATACTTGGGGTACACAGCGCTAGTCACTCAACCATCAGTTCTGATTTTTTTCTAGCCCAAAAATAAAACTGTTTCAGAAATATTTAAATTTAGCAAATGTATATTTAATTCTACAATATAAAAATTTAAATGCTAAATAATTTGCTACATATTCTTTAAGTCAGGGTTTGCAAAATTATAAAAAGTTTGGATCGCATTCTATAACATGACAATGAACTTCAAATACTTACACAAGAAACGAAACTTAGAAATAAGTTTTTTATACGTTTATGTTAGTTGTATATGATCGAAGTAAATAAATAATTATATGCGGGATATTACGTCGCCTTAGTAATGTTGGTATTTGATTCAATTTTAGTAGTAAACGAGCCCACAAGTCATTTGTCCCGTTTTCAATATGCTAATACTTATGACAGAAAATGGACTTTTTTTTGTAAATAAATATTAATCCGATTCGGCTTGCGTATTCTACTGCAACGTTACCGGACGGCACAGTTACTATATTGAGCACAATTTTAATCCCATAATGTGAAAAGAATTTTTAGAACTAGTTTCCGCCAATGATGATGACATCTTTATAGCCAGTAGAATTGATTCGGTTTGTCGACCTGCAGTCATTTTTTTGCACACTTTAGGCTAATATACCGGAATCTACTGTTTAACGTGGATTCCGAACCACTAACAAACATCCATGTCGCCGCCAGGATTCGAACCTAAAGCCTATTATACGAAAGGTCAGAGAACTAGCTAATTGGCCATCAGGCCTCTTTTTATTTAGTTAGAACCATTTAATATTTTTTTTTATCTTTTATCAAAATCAGTAAATTATTATTTACGAAAAAGTGACCAATCGTATGACTTTTTGCAATAAAAAGTACTATCAACATACAGGATAGTAGAAAAATGACAGGTTTCGACAGTTTGAGCATCCCATAATAAATGAAGTCCGATAAATTAAATGAAACGTTTCTCTAAAGCGAAAATATTTAGAACTTTTTTATTTTATAAAATTTAACTTCTTAAACACGGGCCTGAATGGCCCAGTGGCTAGCGCTCTGGCGCTCGGTATCACAGGTTTCGGGTTCGTGTCCCGGCGGGGCCATGGATGTGTGTAGTGGTTCGGAATCCGCTTTAAACCGTAGGTCCCGGTCTAATAGGATCGTAGAGCGTTGCGGGGCATTGTTACTCCGCGTCCGTGGCTTATCTTCAAGTTACACGCGCCCTCTGGGTCACGCAAAGTGAGTAACGTCTGTGCAGCTCTTACCTTAAGACGTCCATGTCTGTTTGCTAGCTGCATTAGAAAAAAAAAAAACTTCCTAAACACATAATATTTTTTTTAAATAGAAATTTGGTATTTTAATATTTGATTCAATTTTAGTAGTAAACGAACCCACAAGGCATTTGCCCCCATGTTTTCAATTTGCTAATAATTATGACAGAAAATGTTCTTTTTTAGATAAGTAGGCTTGCGTTTCCTATTGCAACGTCACCAGGCAGCGATCGTAGTTACTTTATTGAGCGCAATTTTAATCCCATGATATGAAAGGAATTTTTAAATCTAGCTTGCGTCGATGATGACGTCTTTATAGCCAGCAGAATTAGTTTGGTTTGCCGCTCTACGGTCATTTTTGCTCACTTTAAGTTAATTATATCGGGACCTACAGTTTAACTTAGATTACGAACCACTCACAAACATCCAGGCCAGGATTCGAGCCTGTATTCTGTGGTACCAAAGGCTAGAACGCTAGTCAATTGATGATTAGACCTCTCCAGTTGAAATGAGATTGTTAGTGTGAGGGTAAGAAAGAAACAAATAATAATAATAATGATGATGACGAGGGCCTTGAATGGCTAGCTCTCTGGCGCTCGGTACTATAGGTTTCGGATTCGAGTCCCGGTGGGGCCATGGTTGTTTGTAGTGGTTCGGAATCCACTTTGAAAAGTAGGTCTCGGTCTAATAGGATCGTCGAGCGTTGCGGGGGCATTGTTACTCCGCGTCCGTGGCTTATCTTCAAGTTACACGCCCCCTGGGTAATGCAAAGTAAATACGTCTCTGCAGCACTTGCCTTAAGGGCATCCAAAGACCAAGCTGTCTGTGTTTGCCAGCTGCATTAGAAAGAAAAAAAACAAAAAAAATAATAATGATGACAATGATTATGTAAATCAAGGTTCTGCAATCGAGATACGGCTTCATTGACAAAAGTTCTGTTTTCAAGGTTTGAAATAAATTTAAGAAAAAATATTAAATAAAATATTTTTCTAATATTTAAATATTTACTTTTTTATTTAGTTATGCCATATAATATTTTGTGTTTATCTTTTATCAAAATCAACAAATTATTATTTAGGAAAAAGTGACCTATGGTATGACTTTTTTGCAATAAAAATGCATATCATCAGGTAGCATAGTAGTTTAGTTTGATTTATTGCTCTACAGTGCATATTTTGCATACACTTCGAGGTAATTAGATAGGGACTTACAGTTTAACGGGGATTCCTAACATCTGTGCCACCGCCAGGATTCGAATCTGAAGCCTGTGGAACCGAAGGCCAGAGCGCTAGCCAATTGGCTATCAGGCCGCGGTAGGATAGTAGAAAAATGATAGCGTTTTACAAATTTGGGCATCCCATAATAAATGAACTCCGATAAATTAAATTAAACGTTTATATAAAACGAAAATTTTTCATTTTACAAAATTTAATTTATTAACCTAACCTAAACATATATATTTGAAAACTGAAATTTTTACAAATATTAACATTAAAGAAAGCAGTAAGTTAACAAGAAAGAAAAATGCTGATTAAATCCCATAATAAATGTACTCCGCTAAATCAAATGAAACGTTTATCTAAAACGAAAAATTTTTGAACTTTTCATTTCACGAAATATAACTTCCTAAACACATGATAATTTTGAAAATTGAAATTTTTACAAATATTAACATTAAAGAAAGTAGTAAAAAAAAAGGAAGAAAAATGCTGATTCAATTATTTTCAGCAAATTTGAAAAATAAAAATTTGTTAATGGCAATTATCTATCATACAACATAGAGCATTTCAATGTTCATTAATCATTTGAAACCAATTGCGTTTTATGCGGTTTCACAAACATTCAGAATTTCTGCGTTCGAATTGTTTTCTCATTAAGAACAGAGAAAATTGATTTTCAATTTAATTTTCATTAACATTGGGCGAAAATATATTCAAGGCTTCAAATTTCGCAACTTAATTAACGAATATCGGGTGAAAAAAAAAAATCAAGGATGCATTTAACCAAACTTTTCATCATATAAAACTGAAATGAGTTCAGAGTGATTAATGTTGCTTAATTTTATGGCGTAAAACTATCTTAAAATAAAAATAAAACAAATAGATTAGCAAATTTGTGGT
This sequence comes from Caerostris darwini, assembly GCA_021605075.1. Taxonomy (NCBI): domain Eukaryota; kingdom Metazoa; phylum Arthropoda; class Arachnida; order Araneae; family Araneidae; genus Caerostris; species Caerostris darwini. The sequence continues at coordinate 106,363 of BPLQ01005889.1, forward strand.
TTATTATTTATGAACTTAGTGACTTCTGTTGAAAGTTTTATGTATAAATAGTAAATAATTCTTTGACAATTTAGTCCTGAGATAAACTTTCATTAATATGACTATAGAATTCTTGGAACAGTAACTTATTCTTCGAGCCTTGACACATTACTTTAAATTCTTTTTTTTATTTGGCAATTTTTCAATTCCGTCTATTAGCTCACACTCTCCCTATATATATCTTGTTCAATTTTTCAATCGTTAATAAAATACTTTTTATTCATCCACTCAAGTTCAAATACATTTTTTAACTTGTAGTGGAGGACACTGGATGTTAATACAGTTTTTTTTATATTAATTCAGTAATTAAATTTAATTAGTTAATTTCAGTTTTTTTTTAGATTTAAGTTGCATATGTCTGCCAATAGATGGCGCCAGATAAACTTAAAAAAATGAATGAAAATTATTTATAAAGGACTTTCTGCAATAGAGTGAAAAAAACGTAGGAATTGACTTTAAATTTTTTTTTCATATTACTTGTTTTTGGTTATTTAAAAATCTTCATGTGTTATTGAAACTTTATAACAATTTAAATCTCTCCGCTAAAGGATTAATTTCGTGCCAGTATTACATTGAGTATATGATTTTAAAACTTATTTTTTCCTTCAGGGTCATCTGCATTTGGAACCTCGTCAGTGCATTACTGCTCCTACAGCTTATTATTTTGCTTCGACAAATGGGCCCTATATAAGATGACCATCTAAAGTGTAGTTCCCCCTCCCCCCGGAAGGCACTGCCCTCCTTCTTGAGCATCACGGAGCTAAATCTGACTTCTACCTACAGAAGCTCCATCACAACAAAAGCTGTCCCCCTCCTTTACTCCGTAAAAAATCAGCGTCACTGAGCCAAGTCAGACTTCTACTTACGGGTGCTTCATCACAACAGAAGTTTCCCTCCTTCCATGAGACCACAAGGGTTCTTAGACTTGATCTAGATGTTGCTATCTACCAAGTGGGATGCGAATATATGATAAATGTTGGACAAAAATATTTGTGACATTTTGTATTGTAATTATGATTGTCTATAAGTAGTTATTTAAATGAGTACTTTTCCACTGAACGATTTTTTTTTTTTTTTTTTTTTTTTGCTAATGTGTCTCTTCTAACAATATATTGGAAATATCTGAATAAGAAATATCCTCCATATTGAATTTTATCACTAGTGCTGTAGCTAGAGTGGAATCAATATATAATCTCGATTTCTCAATTGTCCAAAAAATGATTAGCAATTGAAAATACCCTTTCAACTGTTGCATTAATTCCAAGACAGTACAGCATAAAATTCCCTACTCGTGGCAACGTGCGCTGCTGGTGAGCATTAGGGCTGAGGTTCAGTCCACTGGCGGCTTTGTTGTAGACACTGTTTCAAACAACGAGGAGAATCGATGGTGTTTGAGATATCCAGCATCTCGCCTCGTTAGTAGGACTGCCAGTGATCTCATATGATACGCAAATGCGGGATAGTTGCCCCTAAAAGTGCACCCGGAAGGCACTGCCCTCCTTCTTCAGCGACTCGGAGCCAAGTAAGACTTCTACCTACTGGTGCATCACAACAGAAGCTGCCCCTTTCCCTCCATTCATGAGTAGACTACTCATGGGGTGTCCATCCCGTGCTGCCAGACTCTGAGGATTAGGCACAACAACAACGTAAAATGAACAAGAATAAGCAAGTTTTCACATGAAATATGTTCATTTTTGAAATGGCTGAATATTATCACCCATCTTTTATCAACTTCAATGTGTTTATTTTCCCTTCGCATTAATTTTTCAGAATTTAAAGGTTCATTTAGTCTTCTAGTTTCTTCAAAAGTACAAATGTCGTCTATTTTAATGTCTGTCATTTCTTCGGATTAATAGTTAAACACAAAATTCAATATATGTCCAATATTCTTGCAATGAAGTCAAAAAACACCATTGAAAACTGTCATTTACTGTGATGTTCATGATCATTTATTATTTATTTCAGTTCTTTCTTCGATCTATGGAAAATAAATTTGGTAAAAATTCTGAACTTCGTTGGTAAACTTTTCCGTTATGCAATGGATTTGATTCGTCTAACAATTTGCTTTTTGGTAATTAATGGAAAATTCTTCTTCAAATCGAAATTTATGTTGAAAGTCATTCAAAATAGGACTAACTTCAGTAGTTGAAATGTGTTCACCTTTAATCTTTTGGTGAAAATAGATGCTTGATTATGTACAAAATACATTAATATCTCAGATATTTCATTATTGAAAAATGACTCCGGGATTTTAGAATATTTGTCTAAACTTAAAAAATACGAACGAAGAAGCTCAAATAATTAGAACACTCTCTACAGCAAGTGTTAGAGCAAGCCATCTTAGAACAATTTCAAAGCGTTTTATATTCAAAATTCGCTTTTAATTTTTCACAACATTATTTTAAAGGAGCCACATCAACGATACAATGACTAAAATTCAAATAAATTACAGTTGTATTACAACCTATACTTAATATTTTACTTTTGGAGTAAATTTTGTAATTTTACATATACATTATCCATCCCTTTTTGTCTTCATTACAAACATTTGTGTTTCTATTTTCAGATATTAGTGCAACAACTTTAGATTTAAAATTATTTTCATTGATAATTCTCTATAAATAGTTTGCCAAAATTTCAGCAATTTCGCCTATAATGAATTCTAAATTAAAATTTTTATTTGAATATTTTGATAACATTAAAATATCTTACTAGCATTGGATACAATTTAGTTTAGTTCTCATCTCATGCATCAATTAAAACCTTTACAATTATTGCAATTTGTAAGTAAGTATTGCGTCACAATAATTTTAATATACTGAATAATTCATTTAATAATAGTCTTGCATTTTGACTTACCGCACGAAAATTTAACATAGTGAAACTTTTTCATTAATTTGGTTTTACAGTCAGTGATGCAACTATAGTATCTTAGATCCTTGGTAAATTTTTTGAATTAAGGCCCCTCAATGCAAAGCATAATGTTTTTTCTTTTCAATAAAGTACTGCACAAAGGTGCTTTTAGGTGTGAAATGTCTATTTTCGATCACAAACCGTTTCACATCATTTTAATTTAAAAAAGGCCTTTACTAGTAATGTAATTTTTTCCCAAGTCAATTTTAGTCATTACGCTCTGGTTTCGATTGTGTATCGCTAGTAAAGAGCTGTGGTGGCTTTGGATCAGTGTTGTCGGGAACTGCAATACTATCACTTTCGGTTCCGCTAATTTCTTCAATTCCGCCACACTGTTCGTTTGTTTCTTCCTTAATCTTAAAGTATTGACTTATTTTTGGCAACTTCTTATTTTTTTTCTTCAAACTCCATTTTTCTTTTTTCCCTCTTACTAAGATATTTTCTATTACTAGACATGCTTTATCTAACTTTCCCAATCAACTAAGTTTCATTTCCACAAACAAGTACCTATTCCAGAATCAGAGAAATTCCCTAACAAATGAATTTAAAAATACCCCAGTGGCCCATGGGTGGCAGCAGGAATTCCCACTTTTTATTTTGGAAGTACTTATTAATGCACCAAATATCGATGAAATCCCTAGCATCGGGATTACCAGTGCGTAATTGTTTCTACTACTATTACTACCAGATGCAATATATTTTTCATACAAATGAATACGTTCAAAATTTTGATATACATTTTTTTAATTTATCACTTTCAGTAATGTGATTTTTCCTCGATCAATTTCAGTCATTTCAACTTTGGTTTTCATTATGTGTATCGCTAGTATGGTGCTGTGGTGGCTCTGGATCAGTGTTGTACGGAACTGCAATACTATTACTTCCGGTTCAGCTAATTTCTGCAATTCATCCGCATTGTTCATTTGTTTTTCCTCATTCTTTAAGTATTGACTTATTTTTGGCTATTTTTTTTTTTTTTTTCTTCAAACTCCATCTTTCTTTTTCGTTTTTCCCTCTCACTAAGATATTTTCTATTACAAGACATGTTATTATATAATTTCCACAATCAGAAAAAAATAAGAAGTTGCCAAAAATAAGTGACAAGTTCCGTTTCCACTATCAAATACATATTCTAGAATCGGGGTAATTCCCTAACAAGTGAATTTAAAAAATGTTCCCAGTGGCACATGGGTGGCAGTGGGAATTCCCACTTTTTAATTTGTGAGTTCTTATTCAAGCACCAAAAATCGTGGAAGTCCCTAGCATCGGGATTGCCAGTGAGTAACTGTATCTATTACTATTACTACCAGATGCGATATATTTTTCATACAAATGAATACGTTCAAAATCTTGATGTACATTTTTTTTTTTAAACTTATCGCTTTAGTAACTTAAATTTATTAAATATAAATTTTATTTTAATTTTTAATAATAAATGTCCTGCCTTTCCTATAATCAAAGCCTCCTGCTCGGGTTGGGGCCCTGGGCAATTTCCCGTCTTGCCATCTTATTGTTATGCCACTGTATGCAGTCCAAACAACGAAAACTTTGAATGTGAATTATGGTATGAAATGCTAATATTCCCTTCATTACAGCTAACTGTCACACATCTTCAAAATAATTTGAAATTAAAAAAAATATTGATATTTTGCAATTGAAAGCTGATGCATCTAACAGTTGGGCTGACATGTTTGTAGGCTGACAAATAGATGGTGCTACTAGTATTAAATCCATATGATTTTTAGTTAGCCCTAACCTTCAAAAGACACGCGTATAAATTTGTCAGCTGTTGCACTATTAGTATGCGATTCATAGCATTTTTAGTGAAGCAACTTTTGTAAGTTTGAAAAAAATTTATAAAAAGGAATTTCGTGTGTTAATAAGCATTGCTTTTTGGCGAAAAAAAATACTATTGAAGCCAAGGCTTGGCTTGATAAACATTATTCGGACTTTGCACCAGGAAAATCAACCGTAGAGAAGTGGTTTACTAAATTTAAACGAGGCGAAATGAGCACAGAGGACGATGCACGCAGTGGACGCCCCAAAGAGGCTATTACCGACGAAAACATTAAAAAAGTCCACAAAATAATTGCTGATAACCGTTAAGTGAAGTTGATTGATGATTATGTTTTTGAGACCCTAAGGATATTAAAGGAATTTGGAATATCGTGAATGAATATTTGATATTTACATTCTGTTTGGGTGCAGCGCGATTTAAATAAAAAACAACAACGAATTGATGATTCTAAGCAGTTTTTGGAGCTGTTCAATCGTTTAAACCCGAATTTTTGCGTCGATATTGACAATGGATAAAAACATGGTTTTCTTTCACACCTAAAATCGGCACTATTAGCCGGTGGACCGGTGATTAAGATAAAAAATACCATTAAAAACCGGTATAACTCACATACTAATAGTGCAACAGCTGTCAAATTTATACATTGTGTAACTTTTGAAGGTTATGGCTAACTAAAAATAATTTGAAATTTAATAAAAAAATTGCCATCTATGTGTCAGCCTACGAACTTTTGATGCATCTAATTATTGTTTATGCTTGTTGGTGGAGAGGTTTGGTTTATCGTTCTACGGTCATTTTTTGCACATTTGAGACTAATTAGATAGAGACCTATAGTGTTGGTGGAGAAGTGTTTCGTAATGTGTGCCCTGCTCCCCACTGCAAATATTGCAGAAATCAACAGTATCTTTCTTTGATATGAGGAATGAAAATTGCTTTTATCTACTGATCTTTGAAATGGCATTTTTCTCTTAAGTTTTTTTTTCCCCATTCCTAAATGAAATTTAAAATAAAATATAGAGTTACATGAACAATGCAAGAACATTTGTGAATAAATAAAAGTGATTATTAAAACTGAAATTCAATTGCAAGCAAATAAATTCCACTAAATTTTTAATTGTTTTACACTTCTGACTTGTATGACAGGTTGAATAAACTTGTTAATAAAATTATAGATATTTATAAATTATTAAATAGATAATGAATTAATAAAACCTGAATTGTGTTTATCTGTGTACGACTGAATATTCACCGAGAAAGAAGTGTCTACTGCGTATGTGTATACCATGTTTAAGTAAGAAGTAAACAAAGCCACTTACGTACAGTGTACTTTCTCAAAGTCTCCTGGATCATAATCATGTCCTGCAGCACTGCACCCAGCCATGATGAAATGTTATGTCAAATACAAATATGTCACACACACACAGCAATGGATCGGCATCGATCAAATACAGAGATTTACAGATTAGATATCAAGATATACAATTCTGAAAGTTAAATCTTATAATTAAAATCTTCACAAAATTTATTGAAAATTCAAAAAGTGGTTAAACATACATCTAAATAGAAGAGAGAAATGGACTCATCAACAAATTTCATTTAACAATGAAAAGGGCCTTAGCGAGTGGCTAGCGCTCTGTGCCACAGGTGGCTCGAGTGTGCCATGGATGTTTGTAGTGGTTCGAACACTTTAAACATCTAAAATAGAGCAGAGACTGACATATTAATAATAAGGAAAAACTAACTGTTCATATATATAGTGATTAGGGGATTATAGTCCTTGTTGCTTCACATCCCCATATACCACTTCATTCATCATCATCATCTTCTTTTACAAATATTTGTATTTTGTTTGTGATTCTTTAATTTACAGGCACCAATGTATTGAGTGTAAATATCTATTAATAAAAGAATATTTCTGGCAACTTGACTTTGGTAATATAAAAATGTCTGTTATAAACTATGTAATCGAAAATAATAAAATAATTCATTTTAACATAAATGACAATTATATATGTGATATATTATAATAAAAAAAAAAAAAAAAAAAGTGCTATATGTAACATTCATATTTATACACTAATAAGTTATTACATTTCAGCATTATTGGTTTAAAAGTAGGATTAATCTTTAATATGAAATATTTTTTTTATATAAATGCCAATACATTTTTTGAGCCAATTTATTTCTACACTAAACTGCTGGTCCAATATTTTCTGATTTTAATCAACATTTAGATGATATAATCTTAATTTGGCAATTATCCTAAAGTACAGAAAGAAACTATCTAAATAACAATTTTACCAGATGCTTATAGTATTAATCAACAAAAAGTATTCAGGGAAAATAGTAAGAAATGGTATTAACTTATAGACAGAAGAAAAAAAAATAGCAAGGTTTTTAAATAATTTTATTAGGAACAATATATTTAATACATATTCCTCATTGTTCTGGATTATAATTTAGCCACACATTATTTACACTATAGACCTATCTATCTACACAAATATGTAATACCAATACTGCTTCATAAACAAAAATATTCCAAAAATCACAACATTATTTTGTTAAAAATAAGGTAAACATTTAGTTTTGTTTTCATCTAGTTAACTATAATAACAATGAAAATTTACATTCTGAATATTATATTAATTTTCATCTTTTAATCTAATTACTTAACTGACATGCATGAGAAAATCTTATTTTGATAAACCAGGAACTGAACAGTTTCAAAATGCATCTCTAATGTACCTTTGGAATGTTCATAAAGGGGAAAAAATATGTTTGAGCAAAATTAAGAAATTAACATTACAAATAAATAACAAATCAGCACCACTACCACAATGATTTATATAAAACATTAATTTTATGACAAAATTTTACAATTATCACATTAGACACAAAACTAATTAATGAGATAATGATAAGCTGCAAAATTTTATACATTCCTCTGAAAAAATAGGAATGTTTTGAATAAACAAAATATAAACTTATATATTTGCACAAAAATGAATAGTAATGTATAAGTTCAATGATAATCTGGTATTCACAAGACAAACAAATTACTCCAGAAGATCAACTTGGCAAACATGAACATAGTGAAATTAGTTGCTATATAATTTAACTTAAATTATTTTTAATAAGAATAACTTTGACGTAAAAAAAAAAAAAAAACCATACAAAAAAAACTAAATTTAATTTTACTTAATGGACACACTATTGAATGAAAAAATTTCTTAATAAAATATATATAATTTAAATATTGTATGTGTATCATGCATTAAAACAAATGAATTAAAATTATAGAAATAATAAACTTTGAAAAAAATATATTCTCAGATATTAAATAAATTCTATTTACAATTTTATTAAAACATAAATAATGGAAATCAAATACATTAAGATCTCTCTCAAAAAATTTCAATGGACTAGTTTTAACAAATACAAAATTTTAAACATTTTCTTGACTAATGCATTTAATTCAGTATAAAAATAAATTAATCAACACCAGCAGCAACAGATATGGTTTTTCCTTTAGGATCATCAAATCGATCAATTGTATGAATAGAAAACAGAGCATATACACCTACATTAACAATAGCTATTGCTAATAATGCTACAAATATTCCCATCCAAATGGGTACAGTGAAGAAGGGTACACAATCAAAACTGTCGCTGAATTTGTCATTGACCTTAAATGGTTGAACCTAGAAAAGAGAATGTTTTATTTTCCTTGTTAATTTTTAAATCACACATATTATAAAAATTTTCTTTAAGGCAAATAATTAAATGAAACCACCATGATACACTTCATAAAAGAAAAACTTGCTATAATAATTCTAAATGAATTCCACAGATTCTTAAAATATTCATGCAACAAATCAATTGCAAACATTAAAAAATATATCAATTATTAAGAGTTAAAATTAAGGCATAATAATTAACATTTAATAGGAAAAAAATTAATATAATACTCATTATTTAAATTTTAAAAAAATATTAATTGTATTAGAGACTTATGAAAGAGTTAAGAAATTTGATAGTAATGTTACAAAACAAGAAAGAAAATATTTATATAGATATTTTTTTTCTCAATTTTTCAAGTAACACATGCAATGTTTATTTTTAAAAAAATATATGATTGCATAATTTTTTAAAAACTGGTTGGTATTTTTATATAGAATATTTAAAAACACAGATACATTAATATGTTAATTAAATAAAATAAAAAATTTTACCTGAAATCTATCAAATGACAAAAGTATTTTTGGCAAAGAAATATTTTTATTGCCCATTTCATATTTCCCACAACTATAAGAGAATTCTATAGGTGCTTCTAGGCCAGCAGGATTAAGTTCATTATTTATATCAGAAGCTTCTAAATAAACTAGTGTTGTCCATGATCCCTGAACATTAGTAAAGTTGAACCTAAATTTAAAATAAAATTGATAAAGAATATGACAGATAAATAAAAGTTTAAAAAAATTATGTAAAAAAAGCTAACAGCATGAACAACAGCGTTGAATGCATCAGTTTATTATTAAATGGATTAAGGTACAACAAAGTGTCACAATATCTGAGTTTTTTAAAATACGATAAGGTACCAGGCAGATTTTTGCCTTCAATTATGAGGCAGTATTTGAAATACAAGTTTGCTCCGGATACATAACAATCACTAAACCACTCAAATTTTTTAATCTTTTGTGTATAATAAAAAAGATAGTCAAAAACTCTTGTACCACATATATCTTGAATCTGATTGAGATTCAATACCAGGGAAAAGAGAATCTGATTCTGTCAAATTTTAAAACCTTTGATTATTTTTAATCCTCCCCAAATATACAAAATAAACATTTAATAAATTACAAAGCCCTTATTATGCGAGCCAGTTCCAGTTGATGTTTTGCTTAGCAATTAGAAACACAGCTCTATGGGCAAATTTGGGAGGGGGGGATTTTGTGGTAGCATAAGGGCAATTTCATAGCAGGGCAAATATTTTGCAATTTCAGTGTGCTGTCAGTGATTTCATAGCAGGGCAATTAAATTTTTATAGCAACTTTCTTTCTCTCACTGTGGTTTTGCAGTAGCATATTTTTACATTAAAGGTTTACATTTTCAGATTATTTAGCAATCGTAAAATTGGTAAGAAATAAAGTTGTATGATTTTTATCAAAATTAAATTAAAGTTAATCCTTTCATATTGTATCAGAAATTTAATGTGAAACTAATTTATTGATGAATACATTACTTTAAAAAAAAAAATTAGATTCAGAATAGAATGTTAAAAAAAATTAATGTATAGATAATTTTTTATTCAATGTATAGATAATAAAATAATCTTATATTTAATGTATATTGATAAATACATCTATTACAGAATTGGATACATTTCTGTAATAGATGTATTTATTAAAGGCTAATAAGTTTTTATACTTCTTGCAGGTTCGAATATTTTGGAATTCTTAGCAATGAATATTTTTAATGGAAATATTGTACCAATTTTTTAATAGATTTCTAATAAAAATATGATTATTAAATTGTTTGATAAAAGCATTTCTCAATTTTGTTTTATCCTACTATCTTTACATTATATATTCAATTTAATTGAAATCTTAAATATTTCGTAGTAGGAAATAAAAAATTTATTTAAAAGTATCAGATGATATAAGAGTTTTGATTGAGTAAAAAAATATGCTTATATGTTTACTATAAGTTATTTCAATTTGTATAAGCAAAAATAGTACTTTTTAGTTTAAAAATTAAATTAAAATTAAATATAACTAATTTTTGAGAAAATACAAAATATGGCACAAAAAAAGCAATATGCCAAGCATAAGAAGAATGAACATTTAAGTATAGGTAAAAATAATGGATAAATGTTTAATGGATTATGTTTTTAAATATTATTGAACAAATCTTATTTCTGAAAATTTGAATATTTCTGGATATAACAATGATAGATTATCTGTAAAAAAAGAATGCACTTATGAAATTCAGTTCCAAGGTATAAATGGGAAATAAAGAATTGCTTCAATCCTTCAAATCATAGATTACAGCTAATTTGTAAACTTTGATTAAAAATAAAATTATTTTAAAATTTTGATATTTAACAAGATAATAAAAAGAGGGGGCAAATAAAACATACTAGTTATAAAGACAGAAAACAGTGAGGAAGTAAAAATCATAAATTACAAATTATGAGAGGAAGTGGAAAATTTATGTATAGTGGTGAAAAAATTTAAAAAATGTAAAATATTAATATTTGAAATTAATTTAAATTTAAAACATTTATTTGAAATAATAATTGCCAAAACATTTAGCAGTATATGTTCCCAAACAAATTATTTATCCTGTTTCTAAAAAGAACAACAGATGGCGCCACGATATAGAATATATAACAAATCATTTGATTCCAATTATTTAAAATTTTTGGAACAGATTCGAATCATCCACACAAAAAAGGATAAGGAACACAATATGAATGTTGCTGTTGGCATAACCAATCAATAATATAGCTAGAAAATTCCTTCCTCTAAATCTTTGAGGAATGGATCTTCATGTTCAGCTATTTTCCCAGAGTTTATAAAATCAAAATAAAGAAAATATCTCATTTTTGGCACACAAATGCTATATTTGCTGTTTCTGTAGCAAAATGTAGCAAGAGATGAATTTTGGGGAGATTTTCCACCCCTAAAATTCAGTTAAACAAAAGTGAGTTGACAGAAAAATTAATACCAATGCGCTATTGGCTGTAAGCGACCCAACTGCTTATCGACCCCACCAAAAGTTGTTTCCTTTCTTAAGATTCTCTTCTACATTATATATACATTAGTTTTTGTTTTGTTTCAATACAACATCTAATCACTATTAAAAAAAATTAAGTTTTTTTTTTTGGGATTAGAAAAAAATTAATTGCATTTTAATTCATTTCTATGAGGAAAGTGGATATAAATAAGAGTATGAACTTGGTCATAGAACAAATTTATTTCATATTTATTTCAAAGTACCACTATATATAGAGAGATATTAGAAGCATTTTTTTTTAATAACAACAAATTTAAATGCTTTTTCTAATAAGCCACATTATGTTATAATATATAACTAATTAAATAAGTTTAAAGGCTTATTATCTTATTTTTAATAACATTAATTTTTTGCTAATAATTTTTATAAAATTTGTTTATTAGCAGAAATTACTTGTTTAGATTAGATTTACTTCATAAAGAAATTAAAAAATTTTTAGCAGCAAAAACTTTCATACCAAATAGTTAATGAAATTTTCAAATATTACAAATGTACTTTTTATATAAATGACAATAGAAATTTTCAATTAACAAAAAACAATGCTTTTTAAATCGAATAAAATAAGACTCCTTACTTGATAGTAACTTCCTTAAATTCTGGGACATTTTTAAAATTCAGCTGTAATCTGTAAAAATTAATAAAATATCTACATAAACATGAAAAAAGAAAAAAATCAGGTTTGAACTTTTAATATTTGTAATTTTTTACTATAAATTCAATAGCATGGACATTTTTTTTTTTATTAAAAAAGAATTAACTACTGCATTGTCAGTAAAACATTTGTTTAATATATAATTTACACACTTTCAAAAAAGATGCCTTCCACATCCATAAAAAATTAATTTTAATGATAATTGTGATCAATTTATGTTTATTTAGATTAATTGATACTTAATTTCCAAGAATAATTTAATACTTAATGGGAGTTTTTCAAAAAGTTTTAATTAAAATAGAAGAAAAGAGTTCTTTATTATTTTAATATAGCTCTAACAGTTGCAAATATCACAAATAAAAAATAAATCACGAATTAATTTTTCTGTGATACATTGTGGCAGCAGGCACGAATGATTTTATGATTTAATATTAGCTTATAATTTACATATTATAATAAAACAAGATATTAAGAAAATAAATTACTTACAAGGTAGTTACATTACCACATTCAGAGCCAGCAGTATCAATAGGAAATGGAAGAAGAGCAGAAAAATTTTTTTCAGCCGAGAAAAGTGTAATATTTTCGGCATACATTAAGAGACAACCAGTAATATTTAGGAAGTTAGGATCTTCTTCTTCATAAGCCAGCAAATTTCTAAATTTGTGATGATCATCATTCACTTTCCCCTATAATTATTAAATAAATGAATTAGCAACACACAATAAGACTATGTTTAAAATTTAACGATAAAATAGAATTAAACTGCACTGTTATAAATAAACCACATATTTTTCATTTATAAAATTAGAAATATAATTTCCTTTATAAAAATGCAAAATATATTTAAAAAAAAATGTTTTACATTATTCACAAATATTATAAAGATACATGCAAAATTATTTTCCATTTCACCTATAAAATTAGTAAAAGCAAAAGATAAAAGCATTTAACATATATTTTTTTAATATAAATTACATAAATAAAACGATTTTTTTCTCTAAAATAAGACCTGTAAAATCCAAAAACCTCTGAGAAACATAGCTTATTTTGTAAATAGATTTTTAAGCAATTTAATCAAAAGTATGATTCATGAAAGGGAAAGAGAAAGAAATGATAATGCATAGAAAGAAAATAAATTATTGATAATTTGCTCATAATTTAATCCGTTAATCATATTTATCAACATATTAGCTTTTTAAAAAGATAATTGTTTGCCTTTATGATTACTTTAATTTTAACAAAATTGTAAAATTTAATACATATTTCTTTTTTAATCCCTATCTGGTTTGCATGAAGAAATATTAAAAATTTCAAAATAAAAAAAAAAAGGCTATTTTTCTCTTGAATTTAAATTTCTATGAAAAAATAATAAAAATTTTTTTTTATATTACAACAAAAATAATACTTTACCCAAGATGATTTTACAGCAGTGAAAACACCAACAACATTTTTTGATGTTTTATCCAAAGATGGTTTAAATGTCATTTCTGGAAGGGAAAAGAAATCATTTTGCATCAAAATATATTTTAAAAATACAAGGTTCTTTTAATTTTTGCCCCATGCTAATTATTAAAATTATACTATAGTTGTTCAACTTGGCTAAAAAATATTTTAATTTGTTAAGAAAATTAAAATTAAAAAAATTAGTAGTAAAAGTAAAATATACTTTTTTTAACAACTCATTTTCAATATAATAAATTGTACTTATAATGTAGAAAATTGGCAAGCAGCCAAGTCAGATAGATTTTAAAAAGTGGGCGTCATAGGGATAAAAATGTCATTTAAGAGAGGTTTTAATTGCAATAAAAAATTTTTAATTTTAATAATTAAAATTTTGGGTTACATAATATTAAAAGAAGAACCAAATGAAAAATTCTACATTGAGTATTATACTTTTTTTCAAGGCAGCTTTGTACAGCATATCTCTAACTAGCACCCTTAACAAGTTATTGATTTATCTGTTAAATTTGATGTTTACACAATCCCTCATTGAACTATGCATTTTATTTTTTTTAAATAAATTATATTTCTAATATTTATTATAAATTCATTTAAGATTTTGAAAAACACAAATTTTTCAGTTAAATTTTAAACAATAAAAATGTTATAATATAAAGAACACGCAATTGACAACTATACATCTTAGAGATGATGGTTAAGAAAAGAGAAATATTTAACAGGCTGGAACAATCATATTAATTCAATTTCTAAAAATTATAAAAATTAAATGCATACAAAATTATATCAAAGGAGATGCTAAAATTATTTTATTTTTTGATGAATAATAATACATTTTCCACATTTCTAACTGAAAATCATCAAGAACATTCTTTAGTTATATTTCTCTTTAATATGAGATGAAAAAGATTATTTATCCTTTTTTCATATTAATATCCAACTTTTCTGTTTCTTCTTTAATATATATGAAGATTTACTATTAAGGGGAAAATTAATGTTTTTTAAAATATTTATAAAATTTTGAAATTAATATATTACAGAAAAAGATAATTCAAAAGATTTTCATTTATGATTAGAAATGATAGTAAAAATTAAATTATTTTGAATGAATTTTAAATGCAATATAATAATTAATTAATTGCAAAATATAGCAACACATTATTTGATAAATCTGTAAATAAATTCATAACAAAGATATGAAATGACAGATTTAGTACTTGCAATTTTTAATACTTCTATTCTATTCAGATGACTAATATTTAATATATCAGACAATTTTTTTCTAAGCATTATTATAATACAATTCTATTAAATCTAGAAAAATAAATAAAACTGTATAAAAAACATACATATATGAAAAGAATAAGTATTTCTCTTAATATATGTAATAATATGAGTATTTCTTTTCATATATTAAATTTACCTTTTGATCCTATAATACCAGCATCAGGAATATGAAGAACAACAATGCATGATTTATCAAAAGCTAAGGATATAGAGTGCAACACATTTTCATCTATATTTCGTTCAACAACAATTTCTTGAACACCACAATGAGCTTTATGGATTTGATCTAGAGGGTTATTTATCGAAGACAGAAACATATATGGTTCACGCTCCAAGAAGGACTAAAAAGAGATCATATATAATATTAACAACAAATATTCTATTTTTAAAATTATTTATACCATAACTTAATAATATTGCATATGCATATTTTTAAACATTAAAAATAATTCTACTATAAAGTTATTTTTATTATAAAATTTAAAAAAATTACAATAGAAAAGTTTTAAAAACTAGTTACTTAAAATTAAAAAAGGAAATTTTACATTTTTACACATGTGTTTGAAATATGGACAGAAAGCATGTTCATTTTTAAAAAAATATACCATTTTTTTTTATATTTTCTAAAAAAACTCAAAATAAATATGTATGTACATATAGACATTATTTATGTATGACAAATGAAATCTTTATGGCTTTGTTATGCATACTGACTGTGATTTTGAAACATCCATTATTTTTTTGATTTTTATTCTTATAAAATGTTCTATAATTTTTGAATAAATATATTTTATGTATGCATAAAAATATTCTTCTAGAGACAATATATATATATATGTGTGTGCGTGTATATATATATTACTGTTTTATATGTTTTGAACTTGACCCCCAGATATATAGCAAGCAGTAATAACTTGAATTATAAGAATAGGCCCTGAGGATATTTATTTATTCTTATTCCTGGGATGACTTCTTTCTTATACCGTATGTAAATTTTTTTTTTTTTATCAACAATGTTTTCAAATTACCTATTGATAAATGTATATTTTTCATAATCAGTTTCATCACTGTAGCAAATAAACATTTCATATAATTTTTGCCAATTTTTTAATAACAGGAAAGGCCCGACAGTTTTTATATAGTGAATGCTATTTTATAGCTTTGTTTTACAAAAACTGATGGTGCTTCTGATAACACTATTGATTTTTTTGTAGCATTTCTTTAAATTTTGTTATTATGGTTTTTGTTCTATATATATACATGTATATAAAGGCAAAAAAACAAAAATTACAGAAAATGCAAATACTTAAAAAAAAAAAAAAAGGTGTGAACAAGGGACCTTTTAGAAACACAATTTTTATAAGTTATAATAGCATTCAATAAACAAGAATTTTTATGTTCACAGTTAATCCTATAAAAATACAACATCAAAATAGAAAAATGAGAACATTGAAAGTGAATTGATTCCAAAACCGAAATAAACTGTGGTAGAAGTACACTAACAACAACAGGTAAATGGCAAATACTGCAGAGGCAGATTGGAAAAAAGAAAAAAAAAATACACAAAGAAAATTTGTAAATTTCTATTTATATTATTTATATAAGCAAGTTTTTTACAAAATATTTTAAAGTTTCCTTTTAAATCCGTACAATAATTTAAAACATTTGTAAAAAGAACTACTTTGAAATTGTGATAAACATACATACCTCAAGATTTTGTAATGTATCATTTGATGACACGGGTTTTTCATTTGATGAAAAATCTTCTAAACTCATCTATATGCAATATACAAAAGTATAAAAAAAAGGAAACATGATAAACAAAACAAAATTAACAATTATTTTCAAAAATTATTATAACTTTTGCTAATATAATACATAAATGGAGCACATATTGAATTTTTATAATATGTTTATCCTATTAAAATTTATTTTCTGGAACTATAAAAAAAACATAAGATTAAAATTATTTTTACTAATAAATGGAATATCTAATTAAATGAAACAGTGCCAAGTTTCAGCAAGGTTGAATAATAATCAGAGTATTATAAAATATAACAATTCTAATACACACAGGAAAAAACACATTAAAAAAATATGATAATCCATAAATTCTATCTCCCATCAATAATTACTTAATTTCAACAATGAATCAGACAAATCATAATAAAAGGCACCTCCAAAATGGAAAATTTCTCATAAAATATCAAAATTTTTAAATAAAATAGAGCATATGTATGACGAATAAATATATATATCAATAATTTTTTGCTTTTCAATTATTCTTTTAAGCAAGCCAGAAAATTACAGTAATAAAATAAGGCAGGTTTTGCTTGTTTGTTTGTTTCTATACTACAAAAACAGAAGTTGCTTTTACATATATAAATTCTACAATTTCTTAAAAATAAAAAAAGATGCATACTTTTTTTTTTGTTTCATGATTGAATATTGATCATTATGAATTTGGAACAAAGTTTTTGGCCTTCCATATTATGGAAACTAATGAATTATGATATAAAAAAAAACTAAAAACAGTAGGAATTATCAATAGTAGAAAACAAAATTACAATAATTTTTTGTAAATGAATAAAAATTAAGTTAGAAAAGTGTTATGCAATAAGTGCAGCTTTGTAAAATAGTGTTACAAGAACACTACTACACAAAATTCAGCACACACACATTTTTTATTTTAATCTAAAAATCAGCATATTAATTTTTAATTTTTTGTGTATGTCCTAAATATTTACTTAGTAAAATTGTGATCAAACAATCGTAACTAAATCACTTTCAAATCCCACAATTTCTATAAGAACTTATTGTATATAAGGAACTATTGAATTATTTGCTGAACTTTTGATGTCATAATATTAAATATTTGTTTTAATCTTTCCAGTAAAAACTTAGTTTGAATTTAATTTTTCATGTCATTTAAGATAATAATACGGAGATATCGAGATATGAACTACTCAAATATATTTACAATTATAAAATAAATACAAAAGATGACTTGAAAAGAATTTTTAAATTATATTTATATAATATACTGTTGATATTTACTGCAGTAATTAACTACAACTTCAAATATATATGCATTTAGATACTATGAATTCTTAGCATAAGCGATTCTCCATTTTAGCATTTAAAATATAAGAATTAGAAATAATGAGAATTAAAATGTAAGAAGCAGAAATTAAACAAGCATCAACATACTCACTTTATTTAATGCAAACACAAGAATTCTATTATCAGAATTCATAATCTCCTTAAGAGAAGTTTCATATATTTTATCATCTTTACCTAGAGCAGATGCAGGTGTTATATGTAGTGCATCTCTGAAAAAAAACAGCAATTATTTTCATGAATTCTTAGTATATAAACAATAACTATTTATACATTAACTATTTTTTTTTTAAAATATTTTAATCTTGTTTATATGTTCTGGAATTTTATCTAAGTATTCTTTAACTAAAAAGTCTAAGTATTGTATTATTCAAATCATATACACAAGGGCAGTTTTAATGAAAATCAACAGAATCGCCATGAAAAGAATGCATTTCAGTCAGAAACACAAGCGATGGTATGGCAGGGGAAGAAATATTGAATCTCTTGATCTTAAAATCTAACCAAAGTTTATTCTTTCCAATCATGCTCTCAGTAATATATATAATTTTTAAATGTCTTAATATTACAAGAATTCTGTAGTACTAATTTATAATGAATAATTTGCACTTATTGAGATTTATTTTTTATCATTATTGAATTTGTATCACAATAACTACACAAACTCAACTTACAATTATATTTATCCATTAATATTCCACATTATAGCAAGCACTTGATCTGACAAAACTCAATCAAAAGCAAAAAAGAAACTATACACGCTTAACAAAAACATTCGATTGATTAATTTGCCTGTACTTTCCAATTAAATATTTAAAATTTATTGAAAAATACTGGAAATATGTTTATATCTTAAAAACCATGTTGATTAAAAAATAATTAAGCAACAATTTGTGATTTTAAATATTTTGAGAATATATAGCAAATGAAAATTTTTTTTTCTTTTTGCATTGCAAAGAAAGTTAATTAAATACCATTAATGCTTATACGACATAGAACACACAAAAATGAAAATCAATGGTGAACATGTTGGTTAAAAATAATTAAGCAACAATTTGTGACTTTAAATATTTTGAGAGTATATGGCAAATGAAAATTTTTTTTTTTTTTTTTTTCCCTTTTTGTATAGCAAAGAAAATTAATTAAATACCATACAACAGAGAACACACAAAAATGAAAATTAATGGTGAAAACAAAAATAAGTTACAAAAAAAGTCTTCTGAAAACTACTATAAATGAATTATTAACCTGATAACTCCGGGGGGGATGAAATACTATTTTAGGAAAATTTTCGTAACATTACAAAAAATGGTCTCATTAGAACATCTATTGATATAAGAATTTCTTATCGTTATCAAGATTAAAATAAATCATTATAAAGGGAAAAATAATAAAATTACACTTATATTTACCCTTTAATATTCCACATTATAGCAGGCACTTCATCCGCCAAAACTTGATCAAAAGCAAAAAAGAAACTACACACACTTAAGAAAAATATTCGATTTACTAATGGATACATATTTAATTAAAAATAATTATTATACAATATAAATATTTAAGTTAAACCCAGCCCAGTATAATGCTAATTTTCAGCTATTCACTGGTCACAAGATTTTTAGTTTTGATGTTCTTCAAATCGGGAGTTGAGATGCGGCATTACTGCTGCAAACATTTAAAGAAAGCACAATAAAAATTTAAACTAATTAAAAATATATGAGTAAATTATTCCTAAAATGCTGTAAAATAAAATTTATAATATTTAAAACATCAATTAATATACATATATATATATATATTTTTTGTATAAAGAGACATAAAATAGACGAGTTTCAAGAAACGAAAACGAAACTTTTCTATGAACGGCATTGCCGCTCACCAGTCTGTCACTAAGCTAATTGCTTCGTGTTTACTTTACTTGCACTTGTCCTTGATTTTGATAGAAATTTTTATATTATATTGACAATTTACTTAGTTTTTTACTAATTATTTGCACTAAGATCGGATACGTTTAATGGGATTTTCTTTTCTTCCTACTGTCATCTTAATAAACGGTATTTATATTATCCAGTATTTTTATTTTGCAATACTTAAGTATGCGAAAATAGAAACAATTTGGGTTGCTTCATCTTATTTATTTATTTTATTTTGGGACACTCTTGAAACTCCGGACACAGTTTCTTCTTATCTGATCCAGATGGGAAGTTTAATTGACGGACGTTTCCTGTTGAGTCAGTCTTACCAATTAACCATTCTTTTGTTTTTGTTGCATATGGTATTTCAAATATAATCATGTCTGGATATAATTTTTTAATGCAGAAAATTAGGCAGCATTCTTCTAAACAAATGGAAGATCAGTATAGGTTTTGTATAATAATATGTTTAAATTAATTATTGAACTGTGTTTAAAATATTTTCTTAAATTTCTTTAAAATGTCTGATGATACAATTGAATATCTAATTAACATGTATTATTGCATTAAGTTTATAGAATAAATTTTAAGTTGTCATTGGTTTATAATGTTATTTTTGTAATGGATTATTAAAAATTGTTATTTTTATTATGAATATCTTTGAAAACTTAGTTTTGTTATAATATACTTTACATCACAATAAGAAATTCTCACATTGAACTATTTAATTTATTATGAACTGTCTGTATAGTCTAATTTTGTTTGTGCTTGTAATTTTTGATACATTCTTTGTATAAATTTACTATATATTTAATAATTATTGCACTTGAATTATAAACTATGACAATTATTATCAGTATTATTGATTTTTTTTTTTAAATTTTAAATATACAATTATTAAAGATTATGTATAATTAACATATAATGGATAGTGAAAAAGTAGGACATAACAGAGGTAGTGTGGTCTCAGAGACCATGCATCATTATAAATTTAAAAATATTATTTAATCAAAATATTATTCTGGTATTTCACTTAGTTATTTTTTTACCTTTCAACTGTCAGAAAAAAATATGGTTTTTTTTTATATTTTAAAGTGCAATTAAACTTCTCCAAGAATTTTGTGCTTTAGGTTTTTTTCGATAAAACTCATAAGCTGCAGTAAATTTTATAAAATTAATAATAAAAACAGATCTATATTATATTAATTATTGTGATTTGTTTATTTAATATGTTAAACAAATTTAAATAGGAGAAAAATTCAATATAGCACAATGCAGAAAAATGTTGAATGTATCTAAAATATCAGTATCTCACAGATTTTCTGGAACCAAACAGTTAATCCTAAACAGTCCTAGTCATCTGTAGCATATTCATTGCATGATTTTGCATGCATTCTAAACAAATAGAATTTTGGAAAGATAATCATTATTTATGGTCATCCTTCTTTCTTTTCTTATTTAGGTGGTTCAAACATGTTTTCTTTGATTTTAATGTTTCTTCTATGTACTGCTCCACATTCTAAGAGTCCGCTTTTGTTTTTATCTATCCGTTTCATCATTCTTCTTTCTGTTCATCATAATTCTGGATTTATTCTTGGATTTTTAAGTCTTATATGTAGTAATGGTAGGGCTAAATCTCATGAATCCTTTCAAAAACACCATTCTTGTTATAACAAGGTTTTGTGGATAGCCGTGTTGCAAAACGTATGTATTTATTGTGCTCATATCTACTAACCAGTAGAAAAGAGCCACAGGCCAACGCGTTGCCATCCTGCTGCATGAATGAACAATGCATTTTTCATCTATTGCATCAGCACCACCGTTGGTTCTAATAACAAAATGCTATAGTTGTTTATGAATCAAAGAAATCATTATCACCTGAAGAAATTTTAGAGTCTGTGGAGTGGGAACTTTCACAATCATCTTCTCCACTAAAATCACTTACAACTTCATGTAGAATCTTTTGCAGCTATTCTGCATAATGTGTATCAAATGGGTAAATAAATCTCCTTGTACCTAACTTCAGAGCTAATACATACTAGTGCTAAAAATTGTAATACTAAAAAGGAGATGAGGTTCTCACATACCTCTCTTGAAGAATGAGATGGAATTTCTAGCCAATGCACATGTCAAAACATTGTGAGTAGAGGGTGTTATGTTCAAGGTTACAAAACAAGAAGCTAGAGGAAAATTCCAGTCAATTGCACTAAGCATGTAATAGAGATGATGGCAGGAACATGTTGAGGCGCTTTGCAAGACTTGCTTGTTATGCATTAAAAGATTTTAAATATGAATATTATCACTTGTGTTACATTTGGTATAAAGACAAATAAATATAAGTTCAGCATTAAAAAAAATCTCTTATTTCAAATACTTGAGCAAATACTTTATTAACTTTATTAATTTATTTTTATTTTTAAACTTGAAATTATAACTGAATTTGTTATGAAAGTTACTCTGAATTTGAAAAATTGAATTTAAATTTCTTGCTTTAATATATTGATGGAAAATTTTGTTTAAATTTCAATGTTATATGCAGCAATGTTTACTTAACTATGATAATGGGAAATAATTGATGTTTGTAAGCAACTATTATAAAAGTTAGCTTTTAGCTGATCAACTTTTGTATATTAACATTATAACTATTATTTGAATCATTTCTTTTTATTACTTAAGAAATTAAATTTTAGCTATTAATAAGATGTCTTAATTGTTGAATAATTGACATCTTTTAAATAAATATAATTGTCATGATAGAAAAAGAAATTGTCTAAATTTTATTATTATTTTATATTTTAAAATGTCTAATTGTTGATAGATTTGGCAAGATGATGGAACTATCACACAGCCTAATTTTAAATGAAGAAGCCCTTCAACAAATACCAGAACCAAAGCGGCCTGTATTTATTTTTGAATGGCTTCGTTTCTTAGATAAAGTTTTAGTTGCTGCCCAAAAAGTAAGAATTTTTTTTAAAAATTTTCTTATAAATAGTATATGTATATATATAATTTTAGAAGAGAAAAAAAAAATTAACTTAATTTGTGTTAACTTTTGCTTATTTTATATTTACTTGTTAATATTTCATGAAATGTGTTAAATATATATATATTTTTTTTAATGGGAGGCCTTCATACATATATCATTCTAGTGCCTCTTAACTTATATTTACAATGCTTTGTTTTAGCATTAAAAATACACTATAAAAAGTGTTATGCTAGTTTAATATCCCTTCTTTAGATACTCCAAATTAAACTTTATAAACACCAAGAAAGTATTTATACAGATACTAATCATCTGCTGATTATACATTGAGGATGATTAAAAAATCGAGATTTGATAGTACTTTTCTGCTAAACCACAACAATTGACACACATAATACTATTGAAATATGTACTGCCATCTCTTTTGTATCATTAAGAGTAAATAGGAATGTTTAATTAGAAACATTTTTGAATTGCGAATATAATGTCTTCATTTTATTTTTCTCATATTATTTGAATATGAGAAAAATGAAAATTTGAATATTACATTATTTTATTATTATCTGATATAATTGAAATTTATACTGAGCAATTCATGACTAGGAGTTAATGGCCATAGTATTTGGTTCCACCTCTCAGTTTCGAGAAAATTGCGGCAGGAAAATTTAAATCCTTTTATACTATTTAAATGCTTTGTTGATAAGTGGTTTCATGGTATAGTGGTTAGAGGTATTTTAAATTTGCTTATATGAAGAAAAAATATTGGGAATGAAGACATAATTACTAGTGAACTTATTAGAAAAGAAATAAGGTAGCACATTAAGGTTATCAATAATTAAAGCCTCTTCCTGATACTCTAAAAGGTAATAGATTGTAAATATTATGGTATATTTCTACATTGAATAAAACAATACACAATAAATCATTATATGACATAAAAATATGTTTACTGTATAGGCAAATGTACCAAATAGATGAGATAATTTCTATAACATAAAAAAAGTTGCATTTCTGCAAAACAGATAATTTTTCTTAAAAGCAATTTATAAAAATTAAAATTGGATGAATTTAGATTAAATATTCAATGTTTTAGTCATTTTAGGTAATATTACAATTACAACAGTAAATTTTTTTTAGGTAATATTACAATTTTAATTTTTTCGGAATTCTACAATAATAACAATTTAAATAGCTTACCAAACATTATCTCTAATTGGAATCCTTCAAAAATTGAAACAATGAAATTGTATTAAAATTCACAAGATAATAATTATTCTTCCAAATTTATTTCATCGCCTTCAAAGTAATCCCCTCTGGACACAATGCACTTATGCTAACTTTTTACTATTCCTCAATGCATTCTAAAAAGTCATCGGCAGAGATGGCCTTCAAAGCTTGGAAATTCCAACACCATCAGCAAGGTCTCTAATTATAAATCGACGGTTTTTGCAAGCACCAAATCTTTCATTTTTTTTAGTTTAATCGGTTGAGGTTGATGGTCAACCAGAGGGCTATTTGTCTTCAATGCATTCTCTGACTTCTTTGAACTGTTTATACCACTTGTAAACATTTCTTTCCGACATAGGAATGCTTACCAAATGCCTTCTGCAACATTCTATACATTTCCGCAAACAAAATTTAATGCAAGTTCTTTGCTCAATTAATTCAGACATTTCAAAAATCGCCAGAATCAGTTTTAGCGTCTCACAAAGCCAACATAACTCAAACTCAAATGAATATTGTGATGCCAAATTTCACACAGATGACAAGGACAGTGCCAGCAACCTAAAAAGAAAAAAATTGAAATTCCATGAGACCCAGGAATTTTAAATTGAAAATTTGTCTTACTTTTTGGACACAGTAGTACTAGTTTTGAAAATTGTTATTTTGATGATAACATCAATATCTTAAATTGGAATTGCGTTAATTGAAAATAATGAAATCGGATATCCAATTTTGGTCTTAAATCAATATTTCAATATGTATAGATTTATCATCGAGTTTAATTATCATCTGACATTTTTTGTGTTTTTTTTAATCCACTTGTAATTTTTGTTTGCTAGATCTGCTGTTTCTCCAAATAAAATACTCTTAACATAATCCTAATGAAATTTTCTGTTTGTTTATTTTTTTTTTTCCTCCCTCTCCTCTTGATAAAAATTTTCCTGTTAAAGAAAATTTAATTCCAATAACTATATAAATCGTGAATATTGTCCAAAAATACTTGCATATGAGAAAAAGCAAAAATAGGAATCAGTAAAGAGAAAATGTATAAATGTAATAAGGCTGTATATAAAAGTTAGTATTTAGTACAAAATACTTATTAATTTCTATAATTTTGCTGTATTACTTGTAATGAGATTAAATTAAGAAATTAGAATGAAGAAAAAAAAAAGTACACTGATGATAGAACTTGCAACCTTTGGAATATGGAATTACGACTTTAAACACTAAACCATGAAATTGCTCAATGCTTTGCTGTTATAAATGTATATAAAATTTACAAATTCTGTTTTCTCAAAAATTATTATTGAGTTGCTAATTTTACAATCATAATTTACATATTTTATAAGTTTCATAATATCAGTGACAAAAATAATCGCAATCTCTGTTTGAGAGGAATAGAAAAAATAGTTATTTAAAAAAAAAAAAAAAAAAAAAAAATTTGTTTCGTTAAATTTTCATATGAAATTTTAAATTATTTGGAAATTAATTTCTAGTTTGATTTTATAATAAATGTTTACAGTAGTATATTTTGATAATTTTATCATTAATCATAAGTATTAACTGTGAGCATTTTGAATTAACTAACAATTCAAAATGTATTTGCAATAAATTATTTTATTTTTAAGTTTTTAATATGTTTTAATTGGAATAGATGATCTATGTAAAATGAATTCTCATCATCTGTACAATTATTGTAGCATAGTATTAAATTGTATTTAGTTTTTTTTTAGAAGTCAATTTTTCATATATTATAAATATGCCCATAAAATTTGTAAGCTGAAAATCTTTCCTTTTTCATTAGAGCCCATCATTCTACAATTAAGATAGAAATGATAGCTTATTGACATGCTTAAAATTTATTCTGTGTATATATTTTTTGTTTCCGTAAATATATTTGTAATGTAAAAATATGCATGCATTTTTTTTTTTTTTTTAAATTTATTCTATAGTCTGATATAAAAGGATGCCAGAAGAAATTGGTTGAGCAACTTATAAAGCAAATCCACGAGTCTCCTGGTCCTCCTACTCGAAAGTTAATTGGACGATGTCTTGCTACTCTTTTTAATGTTGGTGATGCATCCCTGTTGTTTGATTCCATTAACAAATGTAATGATACAGTAAAAAATAAGGATGATTCTCCCAGTTTTCTACAAGTAAAATTGTGAGCAATCTTAGTTTTTCTAAACTTTTGTGTTTGTGTGTGTGTGATATAATGATTAAAAGTCAGAATATAATAAAGGGATTCATTTTTAAGTTTAAATCTATAATTCTTTATCTTGGTTAAATCTCTAATCTTGTGTTAATTTATAGTTTGTTCTATTATTAAATGATAATGCATTGTTCTATATTTTTTATTGTTTCAATATTCCTCCCCCTTTTCTCTATGTATTATATTTACATGCATATTCTTAAGTACATAAATTTTTCATTTATTATGCATATTCACTTGCAATGGTTTTTATTCTAGAGCAGCAATATCTTGTCTTGGTACAATGTATCAACATTTAGGCCGTATGACAGGCAGATCTTATGAGGAAACAGTTTACATATTACTTAAATCTCTTAAAAATGCTGAGGTAATTATTAAAAAATAAGATAATTTTTTAAAAATTTATTTTTTTAATAAGGTAAATTTAGAAAAAAATTAATATTTAAAAATATTTTTTAAATGACTGATTTTTGTTTTAATATTTAACAATTTGTTACACATTTTCAGTCACAAACTCGATGTGAAGTTATGATATCTATGGAGAAAATTGTTTCTGGATTGGGCAATGCAGCAACTTCTGTGCATAAAGATATATTCAAGGCGTTACGCCATTGTTTAACTGATCGTGTAATGACTGTAAGATGTGCTGCTGCTAAAGTAAGTATAGCAAGTAAATATTTTTATGTTACTAACATTTTTATTGGGATATTCTAAGAAAAAAAAGAAAAGATTCAAATTCTTGGAAATTACATATAGATTTGTGGGTGATTTAAATGTATAATATTAAAATATAATAAAAGCATTTTTATACCTTTCAATTTTCATAACTTAAGCACATTATATATTTTTAATAAATGGTATTTTTTAAAATAATAAGAAATAATATGTATTTTTAGTGCCTCCAAGAAATGTTGAAGCATTCACCCTTTTTGTATACATCTGATTTGGAAACAGTTGCATCATTATGCTTTAGATCATTTGAAGGGTCCAATTATGAAGTACGTTGTGCAGTGTCAGAACTTCTTGGTGTTATTATGGCTACCACACAACAAGCTTCACATCCTACTGGTAAGAGTTTCATGTTTTCTTCATATTTACTTCTAATAGCATTAAAAAATGTTTTTCAATTATATTTTAAACTTTTCTGTTAACAGAGCATCATTTTATGCAAACTGTAACTAGAAATAAGTTTGGCAATCATTTTATTAAGCAAAAACAGTATTATAGAGTGGCGACAGCACTGGGAATTCAGCCAAAATTCAGAAATTTTTTCTATCTGGAAAAGGCAGGGAAATTTGAAAAAATATGTAAAAGTCAGGAAAAATTGCTGACAGGAGCATTTTGTGGCAAGAATGCATGCAATTACCGGTTTTGTAAAATCTCTTTAATAACAATCATGCAGGGGATTGGTGATTACACATGCATGTGATTGCCAATTTTATAGCCATATTTTTGGTGATTGGATTTTTACTCATTTTATGGCAATCTACTTTCACTTGCCAGGCACAAAACAGCCACATTAAGCAAAAGAGATTGGCTAGATAAGTAAATTATTGAATAATTAAAGCACCATTGTAAAGGATGTTTTTTAATAGGTTTTAAGAATCTGATGAACTTGATTCTAATAGTTACAACTATTTTTAAATAATGGCGTTAATTACTTTTCACAAATGAAAATGAAAAAAAGGGATGAATAAAAAGTTATGTTCAGTGTAAAATGACTGATAAAATTGAAGGACTAATACTAAAAAATACAAGAACCTATTTTCCAGCATGTGTTCTGCCTCATAAATTTTACTAACAAAAGCTTTAGAAACTGTCCTTAAAGCATTGATTTGTAAGAACCTAAAAAAACTAGCGTAATGATGCTGCAAAAGTGAGATGACTTGTGAGAAGAAAGAGCACTCGGCAAGGTAAAACATTTCTCTAAAACCTAAAACGACTAAATTGTTCTTATTTTATTTCAGACAATTCTGTTACTGTAATTTTATATATTTATTTCTTCAATTGATTTGTTGCAAAATATAATTATTTTGTTTGAAATTAGAAGTTTTTCATCTGGCAATTTCACTAATACGACTTTATCTTGGCCTGTAATTGTTCAACGTTTGTTCATAATTTTAAAATATTTGTTGCTTTTTACAAGATTTTAAACATAAATGCTATTAATCACTGATATAGTATAATTTTCACCTTCAAAGGATTTTTAAAATAGCTTATATGGTGTCCCAGTGTTAAGCGAACGATCTGGAATTTTTTAAATTTTACTTGGAAAAAGTCAAGGAATTTTACTTTGTATGGGGAGTGGCTACTTTGTTATATATATTACTCTTGACCCATCACATCCAAAACATTCAACCATATGATGGATCTACTACTTTATATTCCTCCATTATGATTATTGTCAAAAACTTTTTCATAATGATCAAAATTAAAAATGGCATTACCTGAAGAAATATTGAAATAAAGCCTTTTTATTTTGTAATTTTGACATATTTAATAAAAATTTCCTAAAAGAATTATTAAATTGAATTTCCATATTTAATATTATTCCATAAATGTATGATTTTCACATTTTATTGACTTTGAAAATGGTGTAAGTACATTTTAGGTCATCAAATATATATATATATTCTTTATAACTAATACTTTAAAAATGATCACATTATAAACTGCAATCAATTTTAGTTAAAAAAACATAAAATGAATGTATTAGCATATACCAATCTTTTTCAAACTATTCAAATACAAACCCTTAAATATCTCCATATATCATAAAATGGACTTAAATCACTTTTAAAGAACTGCTCAGTTTTTTAATTGTTTTAAAGTTTTGAACAAAGATCATAATAACCTTTATTGTTATAATTTAACTTGTATTGCAAAGAATAGTTTTAATGTAAAGTAGAAGTGCAAAAAATTTCCAGTATTTTTTTTACATATAAGAAATGTAATATATTGTTTTAATAGTTTTTTTTTTAATGTTCATTCTATTTTTTTTTATTTGAATTTCATAAAAATATATTATTGTTTTCATATTAAATAACTGATAAAAATGTTTTTTGTAACATATATTGTACACATTCAGGGATTCTGAGTTAAGAGAAAACCAAGTAACTAATAAAATTAGAATTCATAAATCAGGCAAATGTTATATGTTTAATCAGAGAAACTTTTTTCACAGTTTCTGTATCATGTTTCACACCCTGTATTATAAAAAATAAAGAAAAATGATGGAAATGCAAAATTAATTTTTGATTACTTTGAAATTAGGGTGACTTATATTTCCCTTGTAAATATATATATATATATATTTTTATAAACTCAATTGACATTCTTGCAGAGTGGTCACATCTTAGAAAACACTCTTCAATTTCATGTAAAATTTTCCACTGCTGTGAAAGAATATATTCTAAGAATAAACAAAGTTTTCAATTTTAAATGAAAGTGGAGAAAAATGATGCAGTAAATTCTTACCTCCTGTTTGCCACTGTTCCAATCAATATTTCTTAAGAAATTCAAATGCTTGTCAAGAAAAAAATAATCCAATTTCTGTTTCACAAACATTTTTTTCTAAGTAGGATTTTTTTTTTTTTTTTTTTTTTCCTCTTCCACTGGTGCTTTATTGAATTAGAAAAACTTTCATAAAATTAATTTAAATTATATATTTACTAAATTCTAATTAATATATTAAATTCATGTTAATTATACTTTTTTCTTAAAAATTTGATTGCATATTTTATGTCATATGGGGACTACTAAATCTTGCGATACATTTTATTTATGTTTTCTAAAAGAATTGTGATTTTAAACATTAAATCAATGTTACAAGAAAAAATATTGAACAACTGAAGCAAAATCAAATAATATTTTCTCATTTGTATTTCTAAATAATAGTTTATTTATGGTTTGACGACGGCTGTAAAAATCTTTGATTGATTTATTTTATCCCTTTCATTTATGCTTAAATAAATTAAACAAGCATGGAAAATAAAATTAAAAAATTATAAATGATAAAAATAAATAAATTAGAATGCAATGTTCAAGTTTTTATTTATTTTTAACTGGATTTTCTAAATAACAGTTTTATTTCCTTCATATTGAAATCTTTCAAATGTTAATGGAAAAATTATTTTTTAAAAATCTGTGTATTTTAAATGCTTTATTAGTAAATTTCATGTGGTTATGTATATTTTTATATAGTTATGACATTATTTTTTTTTATATAGAAATGCATTAAAATATTAATTATTTTGGTTTAGTTTACAATTTTTGATTTTACAGTTTTAAATCATATGATTTATTTTATAGTTTTAAATCTTATATTTTTTATTATAGTTGGCAAGAATCGTTTACCTACCTTGGAAGAAGTTTTAAATCTAATGGCATCTGGTTTTTTGCGTGGAGGAATAGGTTTCTTAAAAGGCAGTGCTGGGGAAATGATAAAAGGAGGTTCATCTGTAAGCCGAGAAATTCGTGTTGGTGTTACTCATGTATGTTATTATGAAAAGATTTATTTATATTATAAAATATTAAAAAATCATAAAATAATTTATTATTTTTATAGATATTTTAAATCAATTTCTATTTTATTTTATAGGCTTATGTAGTATTTATCCAAAAACTTGGTGGTAACTGGCTAGAAAGCAATTTAAATTCTATCTTAACACATTTGCTGGAACTTGTAGCAAATCCTAAAGCAGTGCCTACTCATGTCGATGCCGTCTACAGTCGAAAATGCATAAATTTTATTCTGCAGTCAGTCCTTGGAAGGTTATTAGGAGAAAAAGCTCAAGCATCTGCTTGTAAAGAGTTAGTTCGCATTATTATAAAACATGTAAATGAAGGTTAGTAATTTTCATTGTATTTCATTTTCTTGAAATAAAAATAAGATACTTTAAATAAAAATAATTCTTACTTTTTATCACACATTTTTCGTATTTAATTTATTATTTTTTTAAACTAGTCATATGTTAAAACATTTAATTTCTAAAATCATTTATTTAGAATCAACTTCACATAAATATTTTATTGAACTTTTATTATTTTTTTTATATGGCATATTTTAAAATTTAATTTTTGTGATCAAATTGAAAGATCAATAAATGTTTAAGAAATATAGTTATCATTTCTTAAACATTTATTAAGATGTATTAATACAACATTATGTTGTTTAATTAAATTTTTTCTTATTGAAGCTTTAGAGATAGTATTTGTTTGTAATATATTTTTTAACTTTTCAGATAGCTCTGCTGAGACTTCAAGCAAAGATAACTCTCAAGACTCGGTTCTAAGCCAACATGTTCTTGTGTGTTCGCTTCAACAACTAGGTTCATTAATTTGTGTTCTTGATACAACTGCCACAAGTATAGTCTGTGACCCATCTGTTGGTAAGACAACTTTTCATGTTTAAATATTGTTTGATAGGATTAATATTTTTATTAAATCTCAACTTTTGTTTTAGGAATAATTGAATCAGTTGTTTCTGTCCTTGTCCATCCCAGCTCTGCAGCACGTTTAGCTGCTGCATGGTGCTTACGTTTAATTACCACAGCGGTGCCATCTCAATTAACTCCTTTGTTAGAACGTTGTTCAGATCGACTAGATGCTTTAAAATCATCCCCTGAAGCAATTGCTGGTTATTCGGCTGCACTATCTGCTCTTCTTGGTGCTTCTAGAAGTACTCCATTAGGAATACCTCAGAACAGAGGAAAGGTCTGAATTATTCTTGAAGTTATATAATCTCTTTTTTTTATAATACATTAGTAATTAATTAATGATAAATTTGTGATTATTTTATTTAAAATTTTACTTAGAGTATTGATTAATGATTAAAATATTCATTAATAAACATAGTATATTTTACTTTAAAATAAACTTTTAGCTAACAGTTATTAAAGATTTGTTGTAAATTTTTGTAAAATTAAAAAAATATATTATGCTTTTTTTCCTAATTTGTTAATTAACATTTTTCATTTTTAAATCAATAAATGCACTTAATTTATAAATTAATTTACTCATTATTATGTTAAAACCCATATCAAACTTCTTATTTATATTGGTATTTGGTAGCATTTTTTTACCTTTTATTTTATTCCTTATAATTTGTTTAATTGTATCATCATCATCGGCACAACAGCCCAGTGTAGGCCAAGGCTATCTACCTACTGGCAGATTTTGAGAAGAGATATGTTTTTCTTTTTGTGGAGTAGGGTTGTCAGCTCTGTGCCCAACAGTCATATAAGACCTACAGCTTAAAGTGGATTCCGAACCACTACAAACATCCATGGCACTGCCGGGACTCGAACCCAAAACCTGTGGTACCGAGCACCAGAGCGCTAGCCACTCGGCCATTCAGGCGCCAATTTAATTGTATAGATGTGTTTATTTTGTAAAATCACTATTTAGCATAAAATTACCTATACTTAATCTATACATTATTTTTTTTGTTGTAAAATTGATTCACATAAATGTCCTCTGAATTGTCATTCCCCTATGTTGGCAGTTATAGTATAATAATATGATTGTTATTATTAAATCAGTGGTGGATATTCTCACACATCACACATGCTAATAACTATGTAAAAGAATGAAATTTGTTAATTGATTGATCAAAAGTTAATTTAAAAGCTGTCTTTTATTACAATAGAAACAATATCTAATCTGCTATCCTAGGCTATTACTCTGCGAACCGATAAAAGCATGAAGATTATTTCAAACAAGTTGCAGTAAAATATTTGTATATTTATTGTTAATTTATAAAATCTTTATGTGAAACAAATGTGAAGATTTAAAGGTAAACATTGTACCACTTAATTTACAATCTGGAATACAAAATGTGTTTATTATACAAATGACATAGAATGTTTGAAAGTCATAATTCAAAATGAAGACACAGTATTCACATAAATCTTTCTTATTTAGTGAAAAAAAAATTTATGAATTCATCTTCAGTTGATCATGGAGACATCTACCTCCTATATCAAATTCGATTTGCTGAAATATTTGTGTTGTTTTTTGAAGTAAATTTGAATAACGTAAAAAGTTGTATTTGGTGCTTTAAAAATTGTAGTACATATTTAAAAATCCTTATATTTTACATAAAAACAGTTTTGATTTTCATATTCAGGTTGAAAATACTCTAATAATCAGTTGGAAAAAGTCTTTGTGATGAAAAAAATCTTGTAGATTAGTGTTGTTAATTCATATACATTATAAATGAACTATAAATAAAGTAATATTTGCATATTTTGTTTTACATATGATACTTTTTCTAAATTTGTTTTTCAAATAGATGATATTTAATGTTGCTGAAGATTTGTTACGAAGCGCATCACAAAATAGTCGTCTCTCTCTTCAGCGAACTCAGGCTGGCTGGCTCATGATTGGATCTGTTATGACATTAGGTATAATATTTTTATCTGTTTATTTTTATAACTGTTTTCACTATTAATACATAGTCTTTTTTATAGTTTGTATTAAAAAATCTGTTTAAATAAATGTTGAATAGAAAACATATACAAATTTCAGTGCTGAATTTATCTAATTTTATGAGAATTATCTTTAGTGTTATAAAAGTTGGTTAAGTGGAGACTGTTTTCTGCCAGATATTTATGTGTGCAAGAAACTATTGCTTGAGTAACAGTGACAAAAATGCCTAACAGTGTTGTTTATTTAATGAATACTTGTTTTCTGTTATACATAATATTCTTGAGTGTCAATCATATGTAAAAGTTTGCATGGTAAACTCAGCCACTCAATTGCGTATAAGGATCTCAATTCTCCTCCCAGTGTTTTTGGAAATTCTCATTTAGATAAGTTCATTTATCCAAATGAGATTGCTAAATCTTATGTTGATATAATGTAGTGGTGTTTAATTTTATTGAAAAATCAACATTTCTATCAAGTTAATGTACAAGAGATAAGAAGGTTACATATTATGTCAAGGTACTCTTGATAATAATACTTTAAAAATTGTCCTATTAAATATCTTCCTTTCACTCAACCAGGTACTACCTTTATTCAATAAATTAATTTCTTTGTTCCAAATTTTTCTATAGTGAACGAACAAAATTATATCAGTTCACTATTCCTTTACTTTAAATTATATTTTTTCAGGCCTTGCAATCTCTTTTGCTGTCTCTTCATCCTTTGCATATGCATGCATCTAAATATACTATTTGCATCAATTGCATATAATCTTGAGAGGCAAATTTTCCCTTCAACTCTTTTCAGAATATTTTGTATTGAATATATTGCCTATCTCTATTATCTTATATATACATCATATGGTAAACTTCTGTAGCAAAGATATAAATAGTTGCCACTGCATATCTAAGAAAGCAACACTTTTATTTTTATACATATACATCTTTTTAAACTTTTTACAAATCTTATCTCATGTCTGTATTGCCTTTGGATTTTCTATAATCTTTTTCATTTGAAATATTACTTTAAAAAGATCTTACCGTCATTCTTTACAACTGTGTCACTTCCATTTTGTTGCTGTTTTAGATATTTTATCATGATACAGCTATAAAAATATTATTTGTTGTGAAAACATAAAATAGAACAATATTTTCATAAAACTTTGCTAGGTGTTCAAATATATTTGTATTATGTATGTTATCAAAATGTTTCAAGTGTGTTAAAAAATTATTTTTGTAGGTTCTTCTGTTGTAAAAGGTCTTCTTCCAAGAATGATGTTGTTATGGAAAAATTCTTTTCCTAGATCAAATAAAGAATTAGAACAAGAGAGACATAGAGGTGATGCTTTTACTTGGCAAGTAACATTAGAAGGCAGAGCTGGAGCTCTAGCTGGTTAGTTTTATTTTATTTTTAATATTTTAAGTACATCTATAGACTAAAAAAATAATTGTATAATCTTTTTATTACTAATTAATCTTGTTTTTATTTAACATTTTCATAATATTTCACATTTCTATTTGTAATTAGAAAATAAACTATTGTATGGAGAATATTTGCTGGGAGTTATAATTTGTGAAACAAAAGAATTAATTTTAAACATCTCTATAAATTTCTCCGGAACAATTGTAACAGTTTGTTAGCTTGTAAATAATTTATTTCTTATTATCATATGTATTATTTCACAATGTAATTGAAACTTGGGTTTAAATTTTATCATTAACAAAATATTAGTTTAAATATAGTTGGTGTTTATATCTCTATTTTCTTATCAAAAACCTCTATAAAAACTGCATTTCATTCTGCAACAGCAAAAAAAAAGAAAAAAAAAAATTCGTGTTCTGCATTCATTCCCCCCCCATAAATTCATTATGCGTTTAAGAAAAATATATATATTTTTGTATTCTTCTATTATATGAACATTACAAAATTATATGATTTTATAATAGAAGTTTCTTAATATTGATTAATTATTTTTTCTTTTAAGGTTGTGTAATTCTTTAATTTTGTAAATTATGGTTTTAGCAATGGCAAGTTTCTTAATGCACTGTAAAGATCTTGTAACAGATGATGTGGTGCGACGACTTCTATCGCCAATTGAATCTGCTCTTGTTATGCTTGTGAAGTTAGTATTATAAGCAATTAAATTGTGCACAGTTATTTATTATTAATATTATGTATCATTTTTCTAATAAAATTTTTCATCCACAAATAAATTATCAATATGAAAATTATCTTAATATTAATGTTTAATTATTGTTTTTTATTAGATTTAAATACCTCAAATATATATTTATAAATGTTTTAAATTATCTTTAAACTGTTTTCGTGTAGCTGAGTTTAGATGAGTTTTCTGTACAAAAGAATTTTGAAATTTTCTATTTCCAATTATATTTGTTTTATATTCTTTTAGTGTTGGGCATGTATTCAAATCATATGGTCAGCATTTAAAAGCTTGTGCTGCAATGGTTCGAATGAGATTATATGAAGTACTCTCACTTCTTCCTCCACGATCTTATGAAGGTATAAAAATTATAATTGTTATTTATAATATAATCTGATTTACTTTTTATTTTTCTATTATTGATTAATCTCAATAAATAATTTTATATGAGATTTTTTTTTTTCTTTCTGTTTTATAACTGAATTAAAATATTAAAAATATTGTACTTAAACTTAAAATGTATTTTTTTAAATATTAAAAGAATATTAAATCTTTGTGACAGAATTATTTTTGCATATTTCATTAAAATAATAAAAATAAATAATAAATATATAAAAATGTTGTATTATTTAAAAAGTTAGTATTAAAAAACTTTTAATGCTGACACAAAAAAAGTAAATTTGAAATAGGATGTAAATTATCCATCACTTACATTATATAGATTACATAAATACTTTTTCAATCAATAAATTATTCATATTTTCAGGCCTTATTTAAATTTTTTATTATTATAGGAACATACAATAGCCTTTTGAGACTGCTTGTAGCTGAATTTACATTAACTGAAAACCCAGCCAATACAACCACTTCTTTGCTTCGTAGCTTATGTCATGCTAATGACAGCATAATTCTTGGATTTTGGTTGCAAGATACTGATCACAAAGCTATTGAAGATCAAGTAATTAAGTTTATGGATTTGTATTATTAAAAACTATAATTAATAACGTACAGTAGAACGTAGTGCAGTTTAGTAGTTGTATAGATTTCTAAGCATTATCCTTTTCATAATAAATAAAATAGTAATTACAAAATTACCTTTGTTATCCAATAAATTTGTTGCAAATCATGATTAAATTAGTATAGTGTTTGAATAAAATTGAAAAGCTAGTTGAGAATATTGGTCAATTAATGCATGATATTTCATTATTTTGTTAAAGAAGCAAAAATTAGAATCATGTATT
This sequence comes from Caerostris darwini, assembly GCA_021605075.1. NCBI lineage: Eukaryota > Metazoa > Arthropoda > Arachnida > Araneae > Araneidae > Caerostris > Caerostris darwini. Next base: position 143,596 of record BPLQ01005889.1, read on the forward strand.
TTTGTACTTGTAATTTGCAAAATATTTATTATAAAAATGCACACTCTAAACCAAATGGTTTTCTTCTCATAGATGGAACCTAACCGAAAACTGGATAGGGATAATGTGAGTATATGAAGTTGCTAGAGCGTTTCTAGTTCTGCCTTGTTAAAGGCATTTCCAGGCACTTTAGCTTAAAAGCTTTCTTTTAATTTGATTAGTTTCTTATTTTCTTGTGTTTGAATTTTTGCATGATATTCTGCCTTTTCAATTCATGATTGTTTTTCATTTATTTTTCTTCTCATAATATTATAGCTTTTCAATTAAGTTTCTTTATTTGTTTCTTTTCCGTATTTTCTTCACAATCTGCATCGTCAATCTAATTAAAAATGCTATTTATGTATGGCTGTCTATTACTGTTTGACAACTTTTTCATTTCATTTATGAATATTATGATTTCTGTCATATTGGTATAGTTTTTGTTGCATTTTATGCTTTTTAAATTGACGTTTAGTGAAAAATATCTTTTTTATGCTGCTATTTTAAGTTATGTCTAATCAGCTTTTAGCTCAGCTTGTTTTCAGTTTTTCTGTTGTTAATATATTTTTTTCAAATATTATTTATGACAATATGTTATATTATCTTAACATATTGTCAAATCTATATCCTATTTTTATTTTAAATGATATAATTATAATTATATCATTTAAAATAAAAATATGATTATTGTATTTTCATTAATTTTAATAACTAGCTTGATATTGGATCAACTTTCAAAATTTAAATTAAAGTATAGTGGGTTTTAATAATTTTATTGTTTAAAAAATAGCTTTCATCTATAGTAGTTTTTCGATTAAATTAATGATTGTGCTAAAGCTTTTTATTTTTATTTATTAATTATTATTATTTGCTTTTATGTAATATGCTTAACAATTACTGCTTCAGAAAGTCATGGACTATAGTCTATCTACTTTAAAAATTACACAGAATTTGATTTATATCTCATTACTTCAATCGTGATGAGCTTCAAAAAACAAACATATCAAGAAAATTACAAATAATAATAATAATAAGTATAATGTCTATTAACTTTTTCTTTTATATTTAATGAAGCTATAGCAATGATTTGGTAGTAATTAGGCCTCAATTTCTGAAGCTAAATATTTTCAGCTGTATTTCAACATTATTAATTACTTAATTACCTTTTATCTTTTGATGATAGTAAAAAGTACATCTTTATCAGAAAAATGCTAATTAATGGTTATGTTACTTGTTTGATTGTTTTTAATCTCTTAAACTTTTCAAATCTCATTTTTAAAGATTACTAAAAATCACTTAAATATTGAATCATGTTATGGAAATAATTAAATTTTTATCACTTTTTCAAAGAGCAATTGTATTTAGAATTTTAAATAATAAAATAATATACATATATTTATTTATTTTCTTTGATTTACATCTTTTTGATTCGTAAATAAATGTATTGTTCATTGTTATGTTCATCTTAGTTGCAACCTAATAGTGCATCTGGTTCTGGGTCTCTTGAGCATGATCATACTGCATTGTATAAAACATTGAAAAAGGTAATTTAATTTAATTTATTTGACAAATTTTCATTTTTTTTAAATTAATAAGAAATTAATTTTTGGTTATGTCTTGTTTGTTTTCTTTTAATTTCTGTAATTAAAATATTATTTAAAAGTGTGATTTTATAATAATAAAAAAATTAAAAGGATTATTAAAAATTTGGTAAATAATGTATCCTGTTGTGAAAATGATTAAATTTCCATCTCATCTTTAAATAGCAGTTGTATTTAAATTATTAAAAAACATTATTTAGATGTATTCAAATTAATATTACATGTGCTAATTATTAAATTTTATAGGGAGATTACATTCCTGATCCTTTGCCATTGGGAGTTGCTGTTATAGATATGTCTGTTGTATTATTTGGATTAGTGTTTCCAGTTGTAGCTTATAAACATCGACTACAAATGCTGGATCATTTTTCGGAATGTATTCGACAAGCTAAAGCTACTCGACAAGAAGCAGTACAAATTAACATATTTACTGCTCTCTTAAATGCTCTTAAAGTATGTTGATTTATCATTAGTTATCAATTTGTGTTTACTTTTAAAAATATGTTTATTATGATAATATTATATCTAATTTAAAGTGTGTAAATAAATATATATGCCATACATTTGCATCAGCTATTTTTATCTTAGTGTGTGTATTGTTTAATTTACTTAACTTTTGAGTGACATTTGCAAACGCTTTATTGTTGTAATCTATCAGTTTATATTTTGTCATAATTTTTTATTTAATCTAATTCATTCTATGTTTATTATCTTAAACTGTGTTCAAACTGGTGTGTAAAAGATTTTGAACCACACATAAGCTGGTTTCTGTAGGTTACGCATGTAGTGTATGTTTACCAGCATCATGAAGCAGAATTTTTAATTATTGATGTTTGAATAGCTCATCTTAAGAATTACAAAGGCATCTTCAGATTTGCATGTAAGGAAAGATAATAGAGCTTGTTTGTTGAACTTAAACTGCAATATCTAAAGGCAGACAAATGTTTTGCCAAATATGTCAAGTCATAAGGTTTTACATTATAAATTCTTAACTGGCTGTATTTTAGTCTTACATAATGTAAAACATATATTTTTGAAGAATTTATTTTGGTACTTACATATTATAATTTTATTCTCTACTATTTGACAATTTTATTAGGGGACACATTGAATTCCATAATTGAATCTTATATCAGCATTCTGTATGGAACAAAAATTTCTTGTACAATTGTACCAAATTTATGAACTTTTATAAATGTAGTTTTTTCACCTTGTTTTATTTAAAAATTGAAATTCAACATGACCTATGTTTGGCAAGGGGATTTGGGAATTACAAGTGTACAAATTTGGGATTTACAAGGGTAAAATATTCTTTCATCTAAACATTGTGTGAAAACACCAAATGTTTTAAAAATGAAAAATAGAGGAAACTGATTTGAACTCAATATACATAACATGTGGGAACAAAACTGAATGTCATGAAAATATTATTTTAAATGCAATTTTTATAGGTTAATCAAGTAATTTTTGTAATCTATTACAATAATTTGCACAATCAAAAATTTTTGGGAAAACATAAATATATTTATTCCCTATATAGACAATTTTATACTTATTTTTTTATTTAGGCTCTTGTTGAAACAAAATCAAGTTTAGGTTCAGAAGATGTACGAAAAGCTGCTATCCGTCTTATGTTGGTAAATATATATAATTAATTTTAAAAAAATTTCATATAATTTTTTATCAACTTTTGCTTTAATTTTTTCTTTTGGTAATATTATATATCTGAGCTATTTTTAAACATTTACTAATATGGATTAATAGGCTCTTATCTTAATTATGCAGTCATATTACATTCATTTGGTTTGTACCATAAACACGCAGTTACAAAAAAAGTCAACAAAAAAAAAGTTAAAAGAAAAGGCTTTTCTTGTAGATTTTTTTACCTTACATTCTTTTTATTTTAAGTATTTTTGATACTTTATGTATAAATTTTGTTATAGAAAATTATCATCATTTACTATTTTAAAATGTCAGCAAGGGTAGGTCTCCATGTAAAATGATTAATTGGAATATTTATAATCTGTAATAATGGAATTGTGGATTTAATTAATGTTAATACCTTATGCAAATTTGTATCTTATGTGTGTTATTTTACATTCTTAGTTTATATTTTTTTCTTTTTAAGCTTGCAAATCTACTTTAATTGAAGCTTGACAACACCAGATTATATCAGTCATTTTATTACATATAATTGCTAAGTTTTTAAACTCTTAATGCTTAAAATTAATTTATTAAAATAATGGGAATATATTTTTCATATAATTTTTTTTTTCTTCACTTATCTAACTATTTAAATTCATTCTTTTAAGGGCTCATTGAATCATACAAATCCAATTCTTAGATGTGCTGCTGGCGAAGCTTTAGGACGAATGGCTCAGGTAGTTGGAGATGGGCGGTTTGTTGCTGAAATGGCTCAGCATATGTTTGATAAGTATGCATTTTTATGCTCATTTATTTATGGTTCTATTATGTATAATAAACATTTATTTTAAAAAGTTATACATTATTTGGATCAAACATTTATTATATGTGTGAAGGCATTTGCATATGCATGTGTATAATATATATACACTTTTTTAAGTTAAATTAATGAAATCAGTTGTGTGGTATTTTAAAAAAAAATTTATTCATCATTTCAGTAAGTGTAATTTTATTATTTGTACCTATATTTATAGAGGAAAGTAAAAAAAAAAAAAAAAAATTAAGAACCTTGAATTTGGAACTTAATTATCTTGTAAGGAAATAATTTCAATTAGTTATAAATCATTTCCGTAATTGTAAAAATCTTAATTAAATATAAATAATGAATATTAATTTCGCTTGTTTAACTGGATATAATATACTTCTTGTATCTTCCTAACTTGGCTTTTCTGCTTCATCTTGAAGATTAAAAACAGCTCGTGATGCTGCTTCTCGAACTGGACATTCTCTTGCCTTAGGCTGCCTACATCGTTATGTTGGTGGAATGGGAACTGGACAGCATTTAAACACTAGTGTCAGCATATTGCTAGCTTTGGCCCAGGATACCAATGCACCAATTGTTCAGGTAGGATTATTTATTTTTTTTTTTTTGATAAATTTTGAAGTTCTGTAAAAATATTTTGAAAATGATAATTTTTTAATAAAAAGAACTGCTTTCAAATACACTACTTTTATGCCTCCTGAAGTTATATTATACTTTTTTAATTTGCTAATCATTTAATTGTTGTGTAAGTTGGATAAAAGTAGATAATTATTAGATTCCTCAGTATGTACCCGTATTGTGTTAAGTTTAACTTGATGTAAATGCTGTTTGGCCGCAACTAATTCTGTTTGTTATATAATCATTGTTTAGAATATGATGTGCATGTGCTAAAATTTTTGAGAAACACCACCCAAACAGGCTGTAATTTGTCTGTAATAACCAGACAATGTTGCATTTTCAGAACATCCTATGATATAGACAGTAATAAAAATTTTTAGACAGGATTTTAGTAAACATCAAATGGTGACCTTCAATCAAGGCCAATTAATGCGAAAAAGAGAAAATTGAATTTGGTAATTTTTTTTTTATTGTGTATTTCATCTAAATGCTTTTTGTATTTTAGTGTTAAGGACAATTTAAATTATTATTTTATTCAATCCCATTAATGTAATGCCAATAATTATCGCAGTAAGAAGTCCAATTTTTTTTCATGGGAGTAGATAAATGATTTTCTCTTTATTTCTGTTGGAAAACATTTGTTAGGTATTTATTTGTCCAAGTATCTGAAGGAATTAAGGACATATAGTGAAGTATCACTGATGGCATGAGGAATTACTTTCTATCCACTTTATTTTTAACCATTTGTGACATTAATGTCCTAAATTATTGCAATTATATACGTATGTTATTTAATTCTAGTTATGGGCTCTACATGCTCTGTCTATGATTGCTGATTCTGGTGGTCCCATGTTTAGATCATATGTAGAACCAACTTTATCTATTGTTCTCAAATTGCTTCTACATATGGCTCCTACCCATATTGATGTTCATCAGTGTATTGGAAAATGCTTAACGGCATTGATCACTACAGTTGGTCCCGAATTGCAAGGTAATGAATTGTTGTAAATAGAAAATTTAATAATGATAAAGTTTTTCTTTTATATAATTAAATCATGCCAAAAAAAGTTACTATAGTAAAATTCGATATAATCATTTCAAGCAATAACTTTTTTTTAAAAATTGATATTTTTAATGATAAACTATTAAAACATTTTACATAATTATATTTATTTGTTTTTCCTTTCAATTTTCATTTGTAAATTACATGGGCCAAATTTAATTTAAAATTTGTCATGCAAAATTTTTAATTGAGTGAATTGTTTATAAATTAATCATAAAGTTATGTATGGTTTATATATATATAGAGAGAGAGAGAAGTTTAAAATTATCTTTTACAGACTTTGAAATATATACTTCTGTATTTTCAGGTAATTCTTTATCTGTATGTACAACTAGATCTTCTTTCCTTGTTGCTTGTGCTATTATGCAAGATCATAGTGACCCTCTGGTTCAAGCAGAAGCTATATCTTGCTTACAACAGCTTCATATGTTTGCACCTCGTCATGTCAATTTAACAAATCTTGTACCCACACTCTGTGTAAGTTTCCATAATTTTCAATATAAGTATTTTTAATTCTAAGGACTATATTTTGTATTAGAATAATTTAATTTATTTTCTTTTTGTATTGATAAAATTATGTCTTAAATGTATGCATTTTCTTATTATAGTGTGCTTTGAACAGTTCTCATCTCCTTTTGAGACGAGCTTCAGTAGCTTGTCTTCGACAACTTGCACAGCGGGAAGCTTCTGAAATTAGTGCACATGCCATTTCTTGGATAAAAGAAAATCACTCTGCACCAAATAATACTAAAGTTACTTTATGTGGAAATAATCTTGAAGGCGCAATATTTTCAATGCTTGATGCAGAAACTGATATCCGTTTGGTTTCTGATGCCCATGATACTCTTACTAGCATGTTACAAACACTTGCAGAAGAAAATGTTGGACATTGGCTGCAACTTTGTAAAAGTGTTTTAACTGCTACTGGTAAATATTTATATTTTTCTATAATTTTTATATTTGTTTAAGTAATGTTTCTTTATTGAAAATTATAATTAAATTAAATGCTTTAAATTAAAAAAATATATACTATACCTTAAAATATGAATAGCAAATGTATACATGTGAATAAATCCAATTTTAAGAGAAAAAAAATCTTAAAATGTCAAAATTATAAATTTCTATTCCTTGTTTTGTCCATTTTAAATTAAATGTTAAATTGAAAATTGAAAATATGTAGTTTTTAATGAATAATAACTACAGGTTTTTAGATTATAAATTTTTTGAAGGGTTTGAGTTAACTCTTCATAATTTCTATTGGCAAACAAATAAAGAAAAGTATCAAATGCTTAATTTTTGTAATTGCATTTTTCCCTGTTATTTTTCCTTTTTGAAATTAGACATTTTATAACAATAAATTCACAATTTTTCAGAGTTAGAAGTTGATATGTATGGAAGTGAATTATTTATTTTTTTATACATCTGTAATATAATAAAGGGTCTTGAATATGGAAAGTGCAAGAATTAATAAAACTTATGTTCCAAAAATTGTATTAAAAATATTTTATACAAAGCATATTTAAATTTTTTCCAATATATTCTGTTACATGTAAGAGGAAGGAGAGGAATAAAATTTAAAATTTACTATTGAATATTTTTTGTATGAAATTAATGTGAGTATATTGAAAATGCTGCATAATGTAGAACCAATTGTTTCTGCTCATAATAAACATTAATGGTATTGGACATGCTATTTTCCCCTCAACATTAAAAAGATGCATAACATTCTTTTACTTTCATTTCACAATTATCTATAGTTTTTTAATGTTTAAATTTTTCAGATTGAGGATGTTTTTATTATCATATTTTAATATAGATTTAAAAAATTTCGCACAATAAAATACAATTTAAATAAATTTAAAAAGGTTAGAAAATTAAATAGTAATTATAATATAAAATAAAATGTAATTTAAATTAATGGACAATATTTAAGCTTGTTATATTAGTTATTTCAAAACATTTATTTATTAATATTCCATTTGTTTATTGCAGAATTGGCATCAAAACCAGAAAAGGATGATCCTAATGATGGAGATAATGATGTTGATGCTGATGATGAAGCAAGATTCAGAGCGAGTGATGAGGGTTCTCATTCTACTGTTTCTCCCAGGTGGTCAACTCGAGTTTTTGCTGCTGAATCACTTCAAAGAATTATAAATGCCTGTGAAGGAAAAAATGTTCATTTTGATTTAGGAATAGCAAGAGAAAGTAAAATTGCTAATAGTAGAGGTAGGTTTATCTTCAATTTATTTTCTGTCGTTTTAACATAAGCATACTGGTTTTTGTCATAAATTATATTTTTGCTCCCCTGTTCTAACTACAAGATGAACAACTACACTCTTGTGTTGCATGCATGTAAAACTGCAGCAATGATATGTTATTTTCCATTAGTCTATTTATAACATTTCAATTCTTACAAAAAAAAATGTTAAAAAGTAGAATACACAGTGATAAAGAAATATAATGCTTCACAAATTCGACTGGCTCAGAATGGGATTTTTTTTCGTTATTGCAATGAATTGGATTATTGCTGTAAATAAGTTTATCTTCCAACTATTGAGCATTATTGGAATACATGTGACTTCTACAATTTTCCATTTTGTTGATCTTTAGTTAGTGAGAACATACTTCAGTCTATTCTATGATTTCATCATTTTGTAGACAATACTGTAGAAATGGATCATAGATTGTACAAAACTAGACTTATTTTGAACCACTTCTATAAAATTATGACAGTCAATTATGTAACAAATCAAATTATCTGCATTGACGAGTCTTCTATATTTAAGTGAGGAAGGCTATTCTTTTGCCAATGGTAACAATCTATATGAATCATGCAAATCAAATGAAATTGTAGAAGTATGCATTTACTGCTTAAAATTGGAAAATATCAACACAGAGATTGGTCATGCAATTCAGGTAGTTCTACATTTAATGGATGACTATTTTGTCAAAAGAGTTGGAAATGAGTTGCAGTTGTTTTTAAACTGAAATATAAGTATCAAGGGCTTGCCATATCAATTATGCACCATGTGGAAATGGTTGATATCTGTAAGTGAAATGGCTAAATATCAAAGTCTATCATCCATCAGTATATAAGACATTATAATACAAAAATGTCTGGAATTGATTTATTTGACCAAATGCTAAGCTACTATTTAGTAATTAGTAAAAGAATCTGATGGCCAAAGAAAATTGCTGTTCGTATATTTAAAATAAACATTAAAAATTCAAATATTTTATATTCTGAAATCAAAGGAAATAAATTTACCACTTTAAAGTTTTGTGAAAAGTTTTTAGAATTCTTTATCAAATGAGAAATGAATTTACTTGTAAGGAAAAAAACAAAACATGACAGTTTTCTCTATTTTTGAGCATTTCTATTAATGGGGAAGAAGGCTTGAAACAAGGTATTTTTGCCCAGTATATAAGAAAAACCAGCATTTTATTTGTTATATTCTTCAAAATATATTGTGAATACATGTTCTAAACATTTAGTTATTGTACATAAGTTTTGAAAAAATAATTATCCATTTCAAGTGTATTATTTAGTAAGTAATTTATTTAGTGTATTTCTAAGTAGTAAAACTCACACTAGGCAGACTTTCTGTCACAAAATGCATAAATTAAAAAATATATTAATATTGAAGATAAAGTCAGTTTTACTGAAAACAATAAGCATATGGAATTGTAAATGAAAATATGTTTCAAATAAAAACCCATTTAACATGACTTAAGGTGAGATTTATTTAAGTATAATTTTTTCTGTTTGTTAATCTTATATAAATGTTTCAAATTCTTATGTACTATTAATATATTTAATGTTAGAATAATCAATATAGGTTTTGCAAAATGCTTCCAATATTATTGCTTATGGTGTAACATTACATCTTATTTTATATAATTTATTATTATTTCTTTTTAGATTATCTAGTTCTTCATTTATCTGATTTAGTAAGAATGGCATTTATGGCTGCAACATCTGATAGTGATCCTCTCAGAATTGAAGGTCTCAAAGCTTTAGAGGTACATTTCATTATTGTTTTACATATTTTAAACATTAGATTGTTTTTATTATTTTTGGATTTCTTTTCTTTTGCAATTCTCAAATGAGAGTAAGACTGTTAACAATTGCAAAACTATTAGAATTCCTAAGTAAACATGCATATTTCTAACATTTTCACCTTCCCTTCAGTATTTTGTTAGATACTATTTGTTCATCTTTATTGAGAAGAAAAAAATAACTTTTTAAAATCAACTTTTTTTAAAATTATGTCATAGTGCATTTTATTATATCTTTTAAAATCTTAAAAGTTGATAAAAATCAATTTTTATATATATATAAATATATATTAAATCAAACCAATCAAAAAGAAAAGTCTCTAGTCAAACTTTGTATCATAGTTCCTGAAGGGAACTCTTGATATGCTTTCCTTATCTAGATATAAAAATTACATATGTTTATATTGTATCTAATTATGATTTCATGTTAACAGTTAATAACTAATGAATTTTGTGTACTTTTTGTTCACAATTTCTACTTTAATGTGCATATATATATTTAAGAAATTCAAAGAAAAGAAATACTCATGTTTTTCTTCATCTTCTAGATAATCATCAGTAAATTTTCAAAAATACCTGAACCAGAATTTCCAGACCATGTTATTTTAGAACAATACCAGGCCCAAGTAAATAATTATTTATTTTTTACATGTAGAAATATTTAGAAGAAATTTCATGCTTCAAAATTATTCATCTTTATGTTTAATTTAAAAAACAATTGAGATATGTGCATCATTTAATATATATATATATATATATATATATATGATGGGGGAAATGAGGGGAAAAAAACTTATTGGATATAAATTAAAATTATTGAAATCTACAAAGTTTTAAAGGTAAAAATATATTTAACAATTATTTTCATAGTTCTTTCTTTATTCACTCTAAATATTACAAAGTATGTCTACAAAGTAAAAAGATGCCATATCTTTAAAACAAAATGAAAGTCAAAAAACAGTCTAAAGATGATGGCTTTGAATGTGTCTGAACCTACAAAGCAAACCTTATTACTATTATACTATAAGAGTTTCACTAGTCGTGATTAAGCGGACTTAAATTTCATCTCACTTGCTTTTAAAATGTTAAGTTCTAAAATGTATGTGATTATAAATGTGTGAATCAGCATGTGAATTTAAAATTTTTGTTGAAATTGAACAAAACACTGATGGAGTTTTTACAGATTATTATTTTGACTTATGAAGAAATATCTTACATACATGAATATTTGTATAACACAAAATATCAAAGATTGTTAGGAAGTGGAATTCAATGAATGCTCTTGGTGATTGACAACCTCAACATTTAGCAAAGATGTGAAAAAAAAAAAAAAATTGACCAGAATTTTCAAGCAGACCTTCGACTAACTGTTTGCATGATATCTGAAATTACTAACATTGACAAAAACAGTCTGTGTAAAAGTTTGAGAGGATCACAACATGAAAAAAGTTTCTACTAAAATGTTTCCTAGAGTTCTCACATCAGAGTAAACAGCTCTTTCACACACAATGCACGAAGCATTTTTTTGCTCACAAACATATTGCACCACTGCAATATCCTCCATATTTTCCAATTTAGTATTCTGTGATTTATTCTTTTTCCCAAAAATAAAATATGTGTTAAGAGAACTCTAAAATTATTTTGAGTCATTGCTGAATGTTAAAAAGAGTAGATCACAGCAGCTATTAAAACAGTAATCAGTAAAGGAACTGTGACACGCTTTAAACGAGTAAGAATGCATCAATGTGTGAGCACATATCAGGAATACATTGAAGAAAGCAAACAATAAATTTTCCATGACTAGTAAATAAATATAATTTTCTTAAGCCAGTCATTTTACTTTTTAGACAGATCCTTTGTGTAAAATGTTTTGATGATGAAGGAAGTGATTTTGTAAAAGTGTGTATGTATATTTGATGATTAAATGTATTATTCCTGTAAATATGCATTTCTTCTAACTTTGAAAATGTCAAGTTTAGCTTGATGAATTGTAATAAAACATTTTAAGAAAATTTTATATATTAATTGTATTATCAATTGATAATCTAGTTACAGGTTTCTATAATACAATACTATTAACCTAATAGCATAAAAAATTTATTAATTTTCCCTCCTATTATTTCATACAAGTAGCCTTCTTTAAAAAAAAAAATAAAAAAAAATCTTTTGCAACAATGCCAAATAAATATATCAAATCATCTATTGCAATATTAAATTTAATATTTCTATATTTTGTTTAAAAGTAACTTTAAACATATATCTAAAGTAAATTATCAAGCAAATTGGGATTCAAAATTTCTTAATTACATTTGTAATACTTTTAAAAGAATAAGAAATGCTTTAAAAAAATTTTTTTAATGCACTGTAAAAAATTATAATATTTTTCTTTCACTTTATTAACTTTCAAGACTATTTTAAATAATAATTTTCCTTTAGTTTTATTTTTTGAGTACATTATTTTTTTATTAAATTTTTTGCTGTGATTTATTAATAATTGTTTATATAACTATAGGTTGGTGCTGCCTTACGTCCAGCATTTTCTCCAGAAACTCCATCTCACATTACTGCATTTGCATGTCAGGTTTGTTGAATGCAAAACTTTGAATTTTCTATGATTACTAATTAAAATTTGTTTAAAAAATAATTTTTCAGTTTTATTCATTTTAAAACATGAAGAATTCTTATTGTATTTTCAAAAATTACAATTTTAAGTATATTAAAATAAAATGCCATTTGAAAATTATTAAAACTATTCAAATAAAAGAATAATTGTCAAATATTTCTGAATATATTTTTTATCAATAAAACTTAAATTTCCATCTTGTACAAGTCCTTAATTTTTTTAAATTGTAATTTAGAAAGTATATTTATATAAAACAAAGCTATTTTTTAATTAAAAGTAATTAAGAAAAAATTTTCACAGGTGTGTAGTGCGTGGATCGGATGTGGTGTTGCTAGAGATTTGAATGATTTGCGACGTGTGCACCAGTTGTTAGTTTCTTCTCTTGAGAAATTGCATAAAGGATCTAATACTTTAGTGTATAATGAAAGTGCCTCTACTATGGAAAAATTAGCTATTTTGAAAGCTTGGGCTGAAGTAAGTTTCTTGACGAATTGTATCTTATATTATTTAAATGCTGCTTAACTTGTTGAATGCTTGCATTGAAAAATATTTTAGAAATTCTTTGTTTTACTTTTTAATTTTAAATTTACAAGAAATTTCTTAAAAATTAGAATAAATGAATTAATTTCTGTAAAACTTCAGATTTTACTGTGAATACCTGTTAGAAAGGAAATACAGAATCTTATAAAAGATGTTCATTAATTTTTATAAGGCTTAGTGTACAATTTGCCTTTTTTTCATAGACAGTAATTTGTAAAAATATTCTTCATTCTAATTAGGTATATGTAGTAGCAATGAATAACAGAGAAAGTGAAACTGTTGAAAATGATATCAATCAAGATGGTCAAGAAAGCTTGCTACGATTGGTTGCTCCAGAGCTTTCATTATTAAGTATTTACTGGTTAGCTTTTTTGAAAGATTATGCTTTGCTATCTTTACCACCAGGTATGTTTGTATTATTTTGATAAGTTATCTGTAACTTTCAATGCAGGCTTCTTCCCCTTTATCTAATAAAATATTATGTCTTAGAGTTTCGATCACAGTTGCCTCATGAAGGGGGAGCGTTTTACAGTTCTGAAACTATGGATACAGTGCGCAAATTTTATAAAGATACTTGGCCACCTGTTTTGAATGCTGCAACTCTTTGGCTTTGTAATGGAGGATTTGAAGAAACTGGCAGAACTGCTGTTACAAATTTACCAAGGAATCTCCATGCATATGTAGTTCAAGCTAATAAAAGCGCAGAAGAAATCAACACTGATTATTTCCATTTAGTATTTGGTAATTATACATACTTTATTCAAAATTTAATGATAAATTTTCTTTTTGCAAATGAAAATAAATAAATCTATGGTGGACAATTTATATAATTCCAGAATTTAAAAGCCTCAAAATATTTTAACATAATATAATTTGAAATAAATTACAATAGGCAAAGATTAAAATATAGCTCCAAAAAGCAAAATTAAAACATTGTAATGCTCATGGAATTCAATAATTATAGCAAAATTTTAATAAACAAAAAAAAATTGAAATTCAATTAGACAAATACACAGATTGACTTTTTACTGTAATGCTAATAGATATAAACAGAAAATACACTTTTCTAAACAGCAGAAAAATTACTAAGCAGCCAAAAATAAATATACTTTCATAAAAATTGAGAAATATGCATAAAAATAAATGCTGCATCATAATATAATATATAAGAAAGTGAAGGTGCTGCAGTTTAATGCCATTGGACATGTGACTAAAAAGAGATGCATTAATGCAGCATCTGTAAGTGGAAACTATGTAGTGAAATTTCATGCCATGTTTTAGATACAAGCATGAAATATTATTTATCTGAAGAATTTTAATGTCAAACCATTAAGCAAGTAGATGTCAGTAGAAGCAAGTAGTAGTAGTCTATCTTGTTGAAACAGATATTTTATTAAAATAATTCGCAGTTAATGCATTTTTTTGTTACAGAAATCAGTTTTATTTTAAAGTTGAAAAAAGAAAATTATAATTAAACATCTTGTATTTTGCTAAGTACTCTTGTTTGTTAAATATAAGTGAATGTTAAACAAAAATTATTTAATTAAAATAAAAATTTATAATATTTTCAATTTATTATTTTATTTTTATAGGTATTTGTTTAGAAGCTTTGTGTAATCCTTATTCCTCATCATCTGTGGATTATGTCATGATTTGCCTAAATTCATTTATACAATTATTCAATCATCAATTGCCTTCTAAAATTTTAGGCCAAGATTCTCAACTGTCTATTGAATTAGCTAACGTCCTACACAGGTAACATGATTGTATTTAATTTTCTTTCTGTTAAGTATTCAATAATAATTATGACAATAAAAATTATTTATTGGTAAGTAGTTATTAATTTCTAATTGATATTTATCTTGTGCTATAGTTAATATATCAATTTTCATTATGTAATTCACATTTCAGGTACTCTGATTTTATGAAATCTTTTTAAAATATTGTAAGTGAATTTTTGGAGGAAAAAAAAGAATACATAGTTATTTTATTATCTCTGAAATTCTTATTATTCTTATTCTTCTTAATATATCCTTTAGTTACTATTAATATTTAAAATATATTTTTCCAATTTCTAGAGCTGTTTTTTTCTCAAAAGCAAAAATACTAGAAAAGAGTATTGAAAATGTATAATAAAAAACTAATTGTGTAATTTAACAAATTGTCCGGCCTATAATCTGCACTTTTTACATTAAAAAGTAAAATTTCTTAGTGCTGATCATAGGCTGTCTCATGCAATTTATAGATTATTATTATTTTACAGTGTGACTGAATTTAAACAAATCTTTTAAGCATTAAAAAAGAAAGAACGGTTGTACAATTAGACCTAGGTTAAAAACATAGATAAGAATTAAAAATAGTCAACAAGAGTTAAAATTAATAATTAATAGTAATACTTCCCATGAATTTATTATTTCTATTAAAAATATTAAATTTCAAATTGTAAAAAAAAAAAAAATACAAATTCAAATTTTTAATTCTATTTCGAATTTCATTTAGTTTAAAAGTTGAAGTTTTCCAATATTTTTTGTATTTTTCAAATTGATTTTTGCATTCGTGAATCTTATTTAAAAATTATATAAATAGAAAATATTATTATTTGCTTTATTTCAATCTATTATTCCCATTAATTTCACTTATGCTTTTTTCATAGCTATCATTTTTCATCATTTCCACTGTTTGTTGCCTTAAATTTATAATTATTTTTATATTATTTTAGCATAAAAAACACTCAAAAACTGAAAAAATATTGATACTGGCATATTAAAAATAAATTAGAAGATCTAAATTCTCTATGAATGATTTACAATTGCAGCTCTTTTAATTTTTGTCTTGGTGACAGAAATTTCAGTAGTAAATCAGAGGTAAAAAAATTTCTAAATGGGTATTTTGCTGCAAAACCAAAAAAGTTCCTTCACAGATGAAATCAAAAAATTGCCTAAAAGATGGTTAAATATTATAGAAAATGGTGGAAAATTTATTAATGTTCAAATATGTGAAACAATTTAAAAATTTTTTTTTTTTTTTTTTTTTTTCCTTTTTCAAAATTATCTATCTACATCCTGCAATACTCTCCATTCAACATAATAGTTATTTGCCATTTTTACAACAGATATCATATAATTTTGATAAACAGCATTTTAATGAAGGTTTTCTTTTACTGTACTTCATTTTATTTTATTTTATTTATTATTTTTATTTTCGTTATTAATTTATTCTATTTGCTATATCCAAATTGCAGAAAATGTTCATTCATTCATTTCATTTTCAGTAGATGTTTCATAATTAATTAAAAATTGCAGGATGCTTTTAACTAGAGAATCTTTGGAAAGTCAACTTTCTGTTATGGAAGTCACTAAACTTCTTATTACTGCACATAAGGATTTCATTGAAAGTGAAAGAAAAAAGCATCTTAAAGGTAAGTACATTGAAAAAATTTATTGTATACTGTTTATATATAGTATATATTGTAGAAACTTAGTATTAACCATTTGTTGATGCATCATTTGAAATTATTAAGCTTTAAAAGAATCACTTTTTATCTCTTTGTTTTAATATATGTTAATATTATTTCTTGCAATTTATTAATTTTAAAGGTAATTAGTATTCATGGTGTACAAATATAACAATCAGATAATGAAGATACTCAATTTAGTACAATACAGATGCATTAAAATTACTTGTATAATTTAAATGTTTTATTGTCTTTACTAGTTAAAGGTTATTCCTAAAAGATGAATAACATTCACTCGATTAATATACATAATTATGTTATTTTTATTAGTTTTTCTGAAGCATTATTTGTTATATTTTGGACTGTTTTTACAGAGTTAGCACCAGCAAATCAGGAGCCAAAAGATTTAAACAATGAATTAGCATCTCTTGGAGAAGGAGGAGAAGCAGGTGTTATTACTCCTGAGAAATCAGTTGTATTTTCTATTTTGGAAAACTGTTTATGTCTCATAGTACGTCAGCTACCTCAAATAAGTCCTGCATTGGCTAGTAGTACGGGTACAGTTGTTCAAAACTCTAAATGCACTAAAGTAATTACTAAAGAATCATCATTATTAATTTTACCAGCTTTGAAAATTATTGTCGAACTTCCAGCATTATGTTCTTATGCAGGTAAGCTTTTTTTTTAATGATTTGATGTATATTCAGTATATATATCAATGAAATCCAAATTTAATTGTTTTTCTCAGCATCAGCAGGTGTAGCTTCAATAGCACTACATTTATTAGTTGGAGTTCTGAAAGAAATTACCACGGAACAGACAAGTAGCCTGCAATCTTTCCTCCAAGGGACTTTAGAGTGCCTTCAAGATTTGTGTTCGAATTCTATGATAAAAAATGTTGCTTCCAGAAAAGATTGGATAAGTCTCCTTCAAAGTGGATTAGCTCATCTTACACATTTTTCAAAATCAAGTATGCCATCTTTAAATTAACTCTAATATTATGTTTATTTTTTTTAATTAATAAATTTATTTGTTTGACAATTATTTCCAAAGCAAAAAAAAAAAAAAAAAATGTACTTCAGTACATTTTATATATTGATTTTTAAACAATGGCTGTGGTCTTACCAGTTACACGTTATCTATGTATCTTAAATTGTAAAAAACTGTTAATAAATGTATAAAATAATAATTTTATGTTTGCATCATTATTGATAGTATATCTTTGATTTGTAAATATTTTTGTTAGATATGTAAATCTCAGCAAATTTAAAATGCCCTAATTATTATGTATTAAAATATGATAAATTTGATTTTAATTCATTATTATATTGTCAATTATATATATTATTAAAAAATCCAAAATATCTCTAAAATGAAATTTTATTTGATTCAATATAAAAATTTATTCTATTTCTATACTTGACAGAAAAGAATATTTCAAAATACTAGGGCTTTTTTTTTTTTATCTTAGATAGCAGTAAAATGTGCATACTTCATTTGTTTGAAAAGTTTAATCAGTTTAATGTATTTTAAATGTTATTTACATTAATAAATTTGTTTGTTTTAGGCATGTTTCCAAGTGATACTGATGAATTGATTGCTGTTTTGTCAATTAATGTTTATATTACTTCAGCACCCAGAGAAGTAGTTTGTGCTCCTAATTTAAGACAGCATTGTATTAATACATTTAAGCATGCTCTTCAACAAGATGGAACACTGGTAAGTTTATAATGAATTCACTTTTAATTTAATTCATTTATATTTAAAAAATTTTGTAAAGGTACTAAAATGAATATGAATAAAGAATTATTAGTTGATTTTAAACTTTTCTTTGAAAGCTAATTCTAGAAAAAACAAACTGTGCTCCATGGAATTGCTTGAAAAACTATAATTTAAAGATAGTTAACCTATAAAATTTCTTCTTATTTTATCATAATAAATGTTGTATGGTATAATATTAGCAACAATGTTTAAGTTTATTTATACTTTGCCGAAATACTGAAGTCAAAATTTCATTAAGGAATCAATTTTTTTTACTATAGGTTCAAGTTAAAGCCATTTCGTGTCTTCAATCCATTTTCACTCATTCTGATATGGTTGTTGTGGGACCTTACATTCATGCTCTGTGTCCAAAGCTTATTGAATTAATAGGTCAATTTTCTAATGAACTTTGCACACAAATTAATTTTCCAGAAAACAAAATTTTAGCTGTAAAAGAATTAATCCATACTCTTAAAGTGTTGGTAGATATTGCAGCTAATGATAAAAGTAAGTGCACATAATTTATGTTGATTTGTTAGTAAGCTGTCTTGTACAATTCAATGAAATTTCATGTATAAAATTCTAGTTGCTTTTCATCTATATTTTAATTATTTTGTCTGCCACATTAAAGAATATAAATTTAATGAATACTTTATAGTTGAATATTGTTTAAGATGACATTTTTTTCTCTTTTCTGTTCAAACAACAATGAGAGGCAATATGAAAATAATAATTATAAAACAATTTTAGAAGCAAATTTAATGATTCATTTGAAATAATTAAGATTATTTTATGCAGGTGTATATACATCTGGATATCCTAATAATATTTTTAATTAAAAGTATAATAATCAGTAGTAGTAAAATATTTTTTGATGCTCAAATAAAATATGACATTATAAAAAGTTTCATAAAAATTTAGCAATTGCAATGATTTTCTGGTGAGACATAACAATATATTAATTATAAATAAGAAAAAATGTATATCAGGTATGTCTGAACATTTAGTTTTTGCATTTAAAGAGGGGGGGAGGACTTTTCACACTACATGTAAAATGTAAAAATATTTGTTGATAAAAAATAAAGTGGTACAATCAAAATATACACCTCAGTAAATCAAAAACTTTATAGCATGATAATATATTTCTATTATTAAATCATTATTAATGTAAGTTGGCAACAGAATTTTGAATTAAATCTGTTGAATATCATGAATAAAATGCTATTAAGCTTTAATAGCAGCAATTTTACTAATTCAAAAAAAAATTTAAAATGTTTCTTGTGTTTATAATCTAGCTGATTATTTTTTATTGATAATAATTTTTTAGTTACAAGATAATATGCTGTTTATTATCAAAATCTTTCTTTTTTTTTTTTCTTTTTAATTCTTGTGCAACACTATTTGTATTGATCAAGTGTTTATTTTTATTTTCAGAACTCTTGATTGTAGGCCTATATGTTCCAACGTTAGTCAATCTTTTAATTGACCCTGAAATTTCTCAATCAGCCTCCTCATCCAGAACTACAGTGCATCAATGTGCATTGCAACAACTAATGAAAATAGGACCACAATACCCCCAAGAATTTCGCACTGTTGTTAGCAAGAATATGCGCATAAAAACTCGTCTGGAATCTTGTATAAGAGCAGCCCAAATGGGAGCAGATTTAAATAGGGATAATTTGTCTGAGTCTGAAAATCGAACAGCTTTGAGAACATCTTCTCCTACTATTAAACTTAAAACTGATTTTAGCAATTTTGCAGGATGAAGTTCATATTCTTTTTTTAATTGTGTAATGCCAGAAGAAAAATTTATAGTCAATAAGAGAGAAAGTGCTTTTTGTTAATTTATTCATTATATAAATATGTATAGTCTTGAATGTATGGAATGTTCTAAAATCTATCAGAGATATTAAGTAGTTTATAAGTCAAAAATTATGTTTATTTAAAGATAATTAATATTTCAGAAAATGTCTTTATGCTTTCATAATTTATGTGTATATATAGAGAGAGAGAGAGAAAGAAAGAGAATCAATATTCTAAGATTTTTTTTTATTTAAAATTTTTTGTTATGGCAAATTCAGTTTTTTCATATAAACTTCTAAACTATTTATATTTGTTAAAATTCATTATTCATAGATAAATTAATTTACATTGGATGAGCTTATTTCAAAGATTTGGTTAAAGTACACTCAAGAGCCAAAACATTAAGACCACCTGTCAATAACGAGTTGGCCCACCTTTGGCGCGCAACACAGCTTCAATGCGCCTTGGCATGGATTAATATCACCACTTAATACCAGTTAAATACCACTTCCACCTGATCACGTGCCTTCCACGTCATCCAGGTGAGTTCATTGCAAAATGTAGGGCTGGTCATAATGTTTGGCTCTTGAGTGTATGTGCATTGTTATTTGTTTTAGTGGCAGCTTTCTTTTTATTAAAATATTAATACAAACAAAATATTATTTTCAATTGGCCATTTAATTTTGTTAATTTAAAAATTCGTTTTGATTTTATTTTTTTAGAATTCAGTTATTAGTTGTTGCAATTCTTGTATTCAGAATTATTATACATTTAGATATTTTACTCCATACCTTAATTACTATTTGTAACTAAAATACTTAAATAATTTTCAGTAGAATATGAAAGAAAATATTAGTTATCTGTCAGTTGAAGTTTATTGCTGTGCTGATACTTGCATGCTTCAGTATTTTTTAATGTAATTTCCTGTTTGTTTTTCACTTGGAAGAAGGTTCTTTTTCTTCTAGAATAATGCTTTCATTTCTTATATTTTTATATATTTATATTATTATTGTGATATTTAATTTTTATTTGTGAATTGATAACTTTTTGCTTTTACTTGTTAGTGTCATGCTACAGTATTTATTTGAAATGGTCACACTTTTACAAAACTCCCCATTTATTGTTGCAATATTTAAATGTTTTTTTAAAAATAATTTCTAATTCTGTGTGAAAGAAATGAGTCTTTAAATTGTTGAATTAAAATATAAATCCATCTGTAATATATTTTACTTCAAACTGTAACATTTTGTTTATTTAGTCTATAAATTACATATTTGGATACTTTTGCTCCATTATTTAGATAAAGCCAGGCCTGCTGACTGCTATAAAAATTTTGTACAAATTAAAGCATTAAATTCTTATCCTACAAAAAGTAATTTTTACATTATAAATTCTTTCTCTTTTATTTGTTGGATAATGTGGGGGATATCTGAAAGAGTGTTCAATTTGTTTTGAAAAATATTAATCTGAATTTAGTCTACTTTGTCATCTGAAATATATTTATAAGAAAACTAAATGTTGTTGTTGTTGTTTCTTATCCCACTTGGCTGGCCAAGCCCACGAGCCCAAACTAAATGTGCATGTATACTATGAAAATGATTTTCAAGCTTGTATCCAATAAATGAAAAGTCGTCTTGCTAAAATCAAACTGAATGTATTTAAAATTTTATTTTCCAATATTTAATGTACAAATTTTGTATACTGAATTTAATTAATTTCATAAGTATATTAACTGTGGCTTTAATATATATATATTTATTTATTAAAGTATATTTGTATGTGAATATTTATATATTTATAACATTATTTCTAATAATGAGGCAATAATATACAAAAATTTAAATGTTTTCCTTCTGTTATGTCAGCAGGTATTTGTAAAATTATGTTCTACATATTTGCATTTTCTAAAGTTGGCAAGTCTATAAAGGATATATTTGTTGCAAAGGAGAGGATTTTTTATCCCTTGTTTCATATATATATAAAGTGCATAATTCATTTTTATAAAATATGTGAAATACTTTGTTTTTTATTTATAACTTAAATATTATTGCAGTTAATCAATGAGAGTTGAAATTGAATTATAATTAATTATATTAATTTTTTTTTATTGATTAACTACTTCTTTATAATCCCTCGCTCAATATCTTTATCATGTTTTACAAATTAACAACAAAATTTTGTTGAAATTATATTTATTTAATTATGAGCTCAACTCGTGTAAATATACAGACTCTAACTATAAAATGATGTAATTTTAAAAATGAATAAAATATTTTTATATTTATTGTTGTAATTCTTATTATTAATTTGTATATCTTGTTAACTGAGCTATTTTATTAATTTCTTACATTTTAATTTTGATCGAGTGATTTTGGTTGTTATTTAATTTAAACCTTTGTTCTGTTTATCATATAATGTATGGGTTGGTTTGTTATATAATGCATCGAAACTGAAAGAACTCTTTCTCGAAATTAGCTCCTTCGTTAGTGTAGGTTTTGTTTTGGATCGATCGCTATTCTTTGATGCGGGCATGATTTTATGTTTAACAGTGCGGTCTAAATAAAATATATATATATATATATACCTTTCTCAATTTAAAGAGCTATGCAAAGGAATTTTTTTAATTTAACTAAGAAAAGGTATTTCTTTTGCTCTTTGTGCGGATTGTGGTACCTACATTAATATAACAGAAGAAGAGGAGGTATAATTACTCATACCAAATCCACTAAACATCAATCGAACATGTTGAGTAAAAGTAAATAATAATGCTTAGCATTAGTATAAAAATAGCAATATTTGAGCAGAAATATAAATGTTGAAAATAATAGTGTTATTTGAGCAGAATGCTTGTTTACTTCATTTATAGTCTGACATTATTTACCTATAGCTACTGCCGAAACTATTTTTTATTCATTATAATTTGTTTATTTTTAGTAATGTGCTTATTTTGTAAAATACCTATTTATCCTAAAATTTCCCATGCAAAACGTCTCCCGAATTTTTATTCTTTAAAGTTGTCGGTCATGTATTGAGGATATTTTTTTTTATGTGTCTGTGTTTTAATACATGAATTTTTTCTTTTATCTTAAAACTTTTTGGTAACGATCTGAATTTATTTCATTTTGCAGAAATTATGTACTTTTTTTAAAATAAATAATTATAATATTTAACAGTTCTTCTAATCAAATTATGACCAAAATATCTAATCAACATGAATTTTTTTAACTTGTTCTGTGCAGAAACGTTTTTAAAAGTACATAGCATTTTTCTTAATAACATTAAAATTTATATTTTTCTGTGTTGGGGGAAATGAAATAATTTAAATATAGGTAATCATTTTAATTAACATTTAATGTTTTGTCAAAATGCAATAAAATTAGATGTTTTATTTATTTTTTTATTCATTTTATAATCAACAAATACATTATACACATTAAATAAAAAAATTTAATTCGCCGATTGTAAATTCCATTTTTAAGCAGTGGTTACTTGTAAACTTTTCATTGTTAATTTGATCTTCCTTTTTATGAAATTATAAATATATCTTTATATATATAATTCTGTACTTGTGTTTGTCACTGAACTTCTCCTAAACGGCCGTACAGGTTTTAATGAAATTGTGTGTGTGTGTTTGACAAAACATTGGAGAATGCTTTTATGCTATCCCCTTTGTTGTAAATCACCACCAGAGGGTGATGCAGTATATCAACTTCTATACCGTTCAACGAATCGTTATGAAAATTGGTAATAATTTTATTCGAGTATGTAAAATATGTCCATGCTATCCACTTTATTGTTACTTGCCACAAGATGGTGCTGCAGCATTTCATCTTATGTACCTTTCAAACGATATCCAAGAAAATTAGTATGCACATAATAATATTACACTTTTATGGAACATGGAGAATATTTTCGTGATATGTAATTTTCTACAATGTGGTTTTTTTTTCTCTTCTCCAGGACAACTTATGCCGGGATCTACTGGTGTGTGTATATATATATATATATGCACAACTCCAATTTTAAGGATTGTTAATCTTAAGCGCAATATGTATATAAACTACCAGTTTCTTCATAGAAATGGAATTATGAATCGTACTTAATATATATAATATTGCAATATTCCACGTAGTTCACCAACTGCTATTGAATTTGTGGAAAAATATCTTTTAACATAATATCCTATTCATTAAAATGGTAATAAATGTATATTAAAAGTTCAGCACCATTTGGGGTTTACTTCAATTTAGGATGGTTGAGGGTGATTCCTAGAATCGTCTTAAATGGTCCAGATCCACACATTCGATGTGCTATTAGTCAATTCTGTATATAATTTTATTGTGGTTTATCGGAAGTTATAATTCAGATACTCAGCTTGCATGATTTGTAATTAATAAATCATTTTGAGATTCAAATTTCGAAACGTTTTTTTTTTATTTTCAGAGAATAGAGAAATATTTCCTTCGTTGTTATGAGAAAAACAATATATAAAAAAAAAACTTTTTTAAAGTCAATTCCTACTTTTTGTTCACTACATTGCAGAAAGTCCTTTATAAATAATTTTCATTCATTTTTTTAAAGTTTATCGGGCGCCATCTATTGGTAGATAAATGCAACTTAAATCTAAAAAAAAAAAACTAAAATTAATAAAATTTAATTACTGAATTAATATTTGAAAAAACTGTATTAACATCAAGTGCCATCCATTGCAAGTTAAAAAAAAATGTGTTTGAACTTGAATGGAGGAATAAGAAGTATTTTATGAACGATTGAAAATTTGAACAAGATATATATAAGGAGAGTGTGAGCTAATAGAAGGAAGTAAATAACACTTTATATGAAATAAAAATATTAATATGTGATTAACAAATTAGAAATCATTGTGCCAACCAATGATCTGGTGCTGATCATTTTTTCAGATTCGTCTACTGTCACCTTATTTTACCAAGTTTATGAGGTACCTAATATAAAGAGAATTTTAACGTTTAACGAGGGTCAACTTAATATATAATCGAATTCTATTTGAAGTTATATAAGAACTCAGGATGAAGATTTTTTTCATTCAACAGTGATATGGTTACTTCGAGGTTAATTGAACTTTTTTATTATTCTGACTTTCAGGTCAATTAAGACGTGCAAGCGCGTCAGGTAGTGTGTGCCATTCGGCATATGAATTTCCCTGTCAACTATCTTTATCGTCCAGCCAGTGACATCTCTGACATTGCGTAAAAGTTGTCCTACTTATCCAAGTTCTTCCTTGTTTACAAAACTGTTTTTGCTTTCTCTGGAGAGAAAGGCATGCAAATGAAATTTCTTTCGAGCATATTCTTTGCTAACAATGAGATTGCAATTTAATTGGTTAAACGTGGGATCAAAATTTAATGGATTTAAAATACTTCATGATATTTTATTTTTTACTTAAGATTTAAAATAGTTTAACAAAAAAAGACGAAATATCAATATATGTCCTCCTAATTGTGTTATATGTCCTACAGTGGGAAAAGAAAAACATAATGGCATACAACGGCACCAAACTCTATTATTGTCATTTATATTATTATTATTGGGCCTGAATGGACAGAGGGGCTAGCGTTCTGCCGCTCGGTACCACAGGTTTCGGGTTCGAGTCCCGGCGGTGCCATGGATGTGTGTAGTGGTTCGGAATCCACTTTAAACCGTAGGTCCCGCTCTAATAGGATCGTAGAGTGTTGCGGGGGCATTGTTACTCCGCGTCCGTGGCTTATCTTCAAGTTACACGCGCCCCCTGGGTAATGAAAAGTGAGTAACGTCTGTGCAGCGTTTGCCTTAAGGCGTCCAAGACGTCCATGTCTAAGTGTTTGCCAGCTGCATTAGAACAAAAAAAAATCTATATTATTATTATTACCAAATAATTAAAATGATAACAATAGAGTTTGATGCCATTATTATATTGCTTTAGACATTGGTATAAATAGAAAACGATTCAACAATCTTCGAAATTTGCGTATTTTTAATTAAGCTACTAAAAGGAATATTATTTTTAAAAAGTTGTTAACTACTCATAAGCATAATCTGCATGTGTAAAACAGTTCATGTTGTTTTCAGTCCTTATTAAAATTTTTATTGCATTATATTTTAATTGAAACATTTTTAAATATGTGCTTACATGATTACAATGTACATTAATTTATTTAATGTCGTTAAAAATGAAGTGATTGATTAACCTAGTTAACCTACTTTAATGCTTTCAATAAAAGTTACGATTAATGCCTACACATGTAAGTTTTTAGAATTAATTTTCTGTTGAATCACTTTTGTTAAAAAAAAAAGTTTGATCTTTTCACATATGATGATGGACACATCTTCTTAATTTTTTTTACCCTAATTTATCAAACTCCATGTAGTTCATTAAAAATATTTTGATTTTAATTTTAAAGTAAGGGTTCTTATCATTTTGATCTTTCCCCTTGGACTATTTTTGCAAATAAGACGAAGTCTACATACTCATTCATCCCGATATTATTAGATGAGTGAAATAAAATCAAAATAATTCAGTTTATTAATATATATATATATATATATTATTAATACATGTGTTTTTTCTTTGACATATGAAATAATGAAAGACAATTCAAATTTTATTACGCCCGACTCGTGGCTCAGTGGCAATGCGCATCGCTGGTGAGCATTAGGGCGCAGATTCAATTCCCTGGCGGCTTTTATTATAGACACTGTTTCATAAAGCGAAGAGACTCGATGGCGTTTGGGATGTTCAGCATCTTGCCTCGTTAGTCTGACTACCTGGTGGGAGATTTCCGCGTTTTCTCCCATACGATACGCAAATGCGGGGTAGTTCCCTCTAAAAGTCCTCCCGGAAGGCACTGCCCTCCTTCTTC
>BPLQ01005889.1:172100-187177 GCA_021605075.1 Caerostris darwini
TTACCATTAGAAATAATAGTTTTCTGTCACATAACAATTTCCTCCTTATCAATCATAATTTTTTTTTTCTCCTTCCACGAGACCACACGGGTTCTTGGACTTGGTCTAGACGTTGCTGTCGACCAAGCTATGTAAGAAAAAAATAATTATTATTAAAAATTTAGCAATGTTTGTTTGTTTTGAAGGAAATTGTTATGTGACAGAAAACTATTATTTCTAATGGTAATCACAAATTGTAATAACAGTATTATAATTTAATGTTCATATTGACATATAAAAATAAGTATTTTTTCTCATTCAAGCTCACAGATCCCTTGAAACAAACCCAAAGGGTACGGGAACCTTTGGTGAAAACCCCACGTTCTAAACATAGGGGGTAAGGTTTTTCCAAATTACTTTCAAAGGTAACTATTCTGTTATTGTTTATTATATGGGACTACTCGCATATCATATGGAAAATAAAAAATTCTCACTCAACAGACAAAATCAATACAAGACGCTATGTTTCAGTCTTCATCCAAATCTATCCATTTTTCATATCGGTGACTGCATTGCACCCTCAATCAAAATCACTTTTTACTTGATTCGTAGCCCTACAAGCTGCATATCTGCTGATTTTGCGATGTTCTAAAGCGGAATGGATTTATATCATTTTTTTAATTTATTTATTTATGAAAAAAGGCTTTGGCGAAGGGGAGCGGAAATTTTTGTGATTTTGGTTTAGTTATTTTTTTTCTACTTTGTCCCTTATTAAACACGAAACAAGAGAAACAATTTCCTTTTACCAACGAGCCTCACAATTCACGTTCTACAAGATTTTTTTGTTGACATCATATCCTTTGAGGTACTTAAATGTACCACCTTGTAAACCGTCTCGTAAATTAAATAAAGGAATTAACGGCTGCCGTATAATAAAGTGAGGTTAGCATCGTGAATCTTTTACTGATGATGTTTTTATAAAATTAGCAGGTACGTACTACTATCAGTTAGCCATAAATAGAACCAATTGCCATTTTTTACCATGTTTGAACTAATACGTGATGGTCATATTTTTTTGATCGAATTAAAGCTGGCCTTTAAGAAAAAAAGCTATGGAAAAAAAATGATACCATTTATTTTCTAAGCTGACTCATACTGCTAATATAGTTCATATAATAAAATACAGTTATTTTAAGTGTAAAAAAAAATATATAACATTAATTGACAGACAGTAGGAAAGAAACAATAAATATACTATACTACATGCAAAGAAATTATCTATTACTTGCAACAATATTTACAAAGAGCGATGGATATCAAAAATTTATTTAGTAGAAATGTTGAAGTAGAAAATGGGAAAAACTTATTTTGATTTGTTCATTTTAAAGTTGTCTTTAAAAAAAAAAAACTCAGAAGCTAAAGCTTTCTCTCAAACTACAGAAAGAAATAATTGTTTAATTTCGAGCAAAAATAATAATAATAATAATAAAAATATGACTTACATCAGGGCTGTCCGCGAGGTCCAAGTGATCCAATTTAAAATCGTAAATTTCCTTTAAACGTTGAGATATTTATGTACTTATTATTAATTAATTTGCTATTATTATAATTTATTTTTTTAAAATTCTATTAACATAAAAATGCTACAAATAATGAAGTTTTAATTTTAGTTAAATACTGTTTACATTTTCTATTGCTTAAGCGATTAAAATTTTCTTGACATGGTCAATGATTTTAAAAACGAAATGAAATGTTATCACAGCATAGCACTTTTGAAAGTATTGTTTTAATGCAGCTGGCAATACAGAGACAGTTATTCTTTGTGTCATAAGCAATGGCTGTTACTCCTTTAGCACTACCCAAGGGCACGTGTAGCTTGAAGATAGGCTACGGACGCGAGTAACACTACCCCCACAACTTTCTATGATCCTATTAGGCCGGAACCTACGATTTAAAGTGAATTCCGAACCACTACAAACATCCATGGCATCATCTGGATTTGCACCCGAAACCTGTGGTATCGAGGGCCAGAGCGCTAGCCACTCGGCCATCAAACCCAACTATTGAAAGTGGAGATCTATATATAAAGTGATTCAACGGTCATGGGACAAACAGCATATATATATGTAAAGAGAGAAGAGAGAGTTTTTATTTAGGTAGTTCTTGATTTGGATTTTAATTCGTCTGTAAACCACAAAAAAAATTACACGTTTTAGGACACTTACACCTACACCAGTTCTCCCGCAAGTTCTCCTCTGATAAAGGGATGACATTGGCTTTACAGGATAATTGGTATAGCTTAATTGCCCAAATCTCCATGTCGTATAGCAGAGAAGTCAGAAAAACTTTTACCAAGCAGCCTGATTGCCGATATGAGACTCTTAGGGAAGCCACCTAAACCACTGTCGAGTATTCTAATAACAATGACTGTAACGAACACCGTCAGTGAATTCGAATTATCAGCTTAGCTTCTGATTACCACGGAATGGGCATTATACCGTATTTGATAGTCTTTCTTTTTACTTATATTTATTTATTATATTTTATTTTATTAATTAATTATTATTATTATTATTATTATTGCGTGGATCAGTGGCAACGTGCGCCGCACGTGATCATTAGGGATAAGATTCAATCGGCTGACGGCTTTATTTTAGACACTGTTTCAAAAACGAGGACACTCGATGGCGGTTGTGATTTTCAGCATCTTCCCTCATTAGTCGGATTATCTGGTGGGAGTTTACCGGGTTTTCTCCCATACGATACATAAATGTTGGGTAGTTCCAGCTTAAAGCCCTCCCGGAAGGTTCCTCCCCCTCTCTTTCAGCGACACTGAGCCAAATCAGATTTCTACCTATGGGGGCTCCATCACAACAGAAACTGCCTCCTCTCCCTCCATCCATTTAGATTATTCATGGGATGTCCTAACACTGCAGGACATTAAGGATTAGACAGACATTATTATTGTTTGACAAATATTCTGGTGCAGTTCATGTACAGAACAAAAGGTTTTGATCTCTTCCCCCTTCTTGACGGATTTTCTTAAAGGGAGGTTTTTGGAGAAAGACAAAAATAGAGTTCTGCGACGAGTCGATAAGAAATGTTGTTTTTCTGTAAAGTGACTGAACAGGCCGAAGATTCAGCCTGTTTACAAATTGACCCCTTCTGGTTTCGTGTATCACAAAATAACTGATAACTCGTGGGATAATTAAGATTTGCCGCAGACCGGGTGCATTAGATTCGATGCAGGCTCGATAACTCTGAAAATCTCTGACCTTGGAGTGAACTGCACTTGTGAATCAAATTTATATCTTTAATTCTCATTTCTTTGTAAATAGTATAATAACCCAGAGTTCTGCATATATATATATAATGTTTGTAAATAAGGATTAAAGAGTTCCTATGAACTTGAAAGTAGCCCTCTTCTTTTGAAGCCGTTATAGGCAGGGCCGGATTTTCCTATAGGCTAAATATACTTCAACCTAGGGCCTCAAGATGAAGAGGGGTCTACATTCAAATTGTTAGAAAAATTAGAATTACACTATTCTAAAAACAGTAAACACTAAAACACTGAATCGAAAATAAGGAGAAATTCTACACATATGATTAATAAACAAACATAAAAATGTATTGGTTAAGATCAACTCGTTCGTCTCATTGGGTCTGTCCGTTTGTATATACTAGATTGCACCACAGTATAGTTCATACGTTCACTGATTGCTATGGCAAATATTGACGTGCCTTATGCTACCTGAGCTCAGGTTTGTTCTTGCATAAATAAAGTGCAGATTGGAACATACCTATTGATACCCCGACGTTCAGTTATATTCGTATTACATCGATAATATGAAACACGATCATTTGATCCTCGCCTTTTGAGTTCAGAATGTTCAATACTTCAGTGAAGTGTTTATAGACTATTGAAAAAAAAAATTTGTGACAATATTTTCCTTTTACGGAATTCTAAGTAAGATTTTTATTATTTGAATTTGGTTTCTTTGTAAATGTTGTGTGTTATTTTTGATTAGTTATTGTTACAGAGTGCTGATAATAGGGTGCTATATAGGTTCTGAGAATAAATGTCCAAATAAGTGTTCTCGACTTTTTTTTTATTTATTATCCATGCCACATTTTTTATAAAGATTAGTACCAATCACAACATGTTTCATTT
Organism: Caerostris darwini; assembly: GCA_021605075.1. Lineage (NCBI taxonomy): Eukaryota > Metazoa > Arthropoda > Arachnida > Araneae > Araneidae > Caerostris > Caerostris darwini. Next base: position 176,251 of record BPLQ01005889.1, read on the forward strand.
AACATATTGATATGTATCACAGTATTTTATTATCTCTCATGTAATTTACAAACTTAAAAATGGGAGATGAAAGGGCCTCATAAGTGAAATAGCCTATGGCCTCTTTTCATCTAAATCCGGCCCTGGTTATAGGTCTAGTACGTCTAGTATAGGGAGAGACTTTAAATCACAAAACTTAATGTCCATTGTTTTTAACATTATCGATTTTATAAGTGACATTCTTCGGGCAAAATTGTGTTTCAAAAACGAAGAGTAGAGTCTCTTATCGACAGCCAAACTGCCTAGTTGAAATTTTCCGTGTTTTTATCTCATACGACAGTTTTGAATAGGGGGCAGTTACCTGAGTTTTATTATTATTATTATTATTTCTGTTGCGTTTGATTGAACTGCTGATAACTTAACAGTTGTGGAAATAATTATGTCTGCTAGTGGCTTGTTTTTACATACTGATTTTGCGAAACACTAAAACAAGCTATTTATTTTTGGAGATGCTCTTTTATTTATTAATGAATCATTGCATTAGATTGTAGACAACATTAAATGTGGATTCAAAACTTTGCTTTAATTTTATAAAATAAATATATCTTTTAAATGATTGCTTTCGTTTATTAATTATATTTTATTTATAATACACTGAAAGCAGTTTTTAAAAATAAGATAAGGTTGTTGAATTTTTTTTTCCAACCACTTCATAAATAGAGCGTGTCCACAGCGCACGGCCATTCTTAATATCTAGTAAAATTGGATTTATTGATAGGAGAAAACAACATTTATTATTTCGGAGAACAACTTTTTTTCTCTCGATATTTTTAAGTAAACTTTTAAAACTTTTATCAGTGCCTTAATAACCTGTGATTACCATTGTTCTAAATACCGTTAATGTCAAGAAGAAATATTTTAAGAAGTAATGCAAGGTTTTATTGAAAAAAGGAATCGGGTTATAATAAAATATTTCCTTTTGTAAAAAGAAAAATATTAAAATAACTAATCTGAATAAGGAAACCGGTAATGAAATCGAATATTAAATAATAAAATTATCCTTAAATGTTAAGAAAAGACTTTCATATGCCAAAAACTGGAAGAATTTGTTTTTTTCTGCCGTCTAATGTTTCAGATTTAAAAACATTGCATGAACTTTTAAAAAATCCAGGCAAAAGCAATCAATTTTCAGTTACAGACCCAAATTATCGTTCTGTTTTCTGAGTCAAGGGTCAGATAAAAGCATTAAACAAAATAAACTAATATTAAATGAATTACAACAAACTGGCAAATTCAGTTATACTATACGGGCCTATAGTCGAGTGACTAGCGCTAGGTACCACAGGCTTCTGGTTCGAATGCCGGTGAATGGATGTCTATAGTGGTTCGGAATCCACTCTAAACCGTAGGTTCCGGTCTAATATGAGTATAGGGCTGACAGCCCTACCCCTGTAAAAAGAAAATATCTCCTGTTCCGAAATCTGCCAGCAGGCAGACGACCTTGGCTCACCATGCAGCTTTGCGCCAGGGTAAAGATATTCATTTGCAATCTAATTCTTTGCTGTAAAGCTCTACATAAATGTTATAATACAATAGACACAGAAATTTAGTGTGGAAATTGATCTTGCATTATAAGATTATCAGAATTGATGTGGATATTATTCAAGAATAATAAAGCAGAACGTTCGAGGTTGCTTCCATTAAATTTGTCCACTTTTTTTCTGTTTATTATATTTCATTATTGAAAAAGCATAAATGTTCACACACGTGTACTACTGAAAATACAAATTATTTTTATTTGTCAAAATTGGTATGAGCACTTACGTGACTGGTGTTAACGTGTGCGTTTAGAACGAATAGATAAGAGTTCGATTACTGGTGATCGTAACATGATGTAGCTTCAGCGGCCAGTAACAGAATGTCTCACATGAAGAATCAGACAGCCGATTTGGAGATTTCTGGAATTTCTACCCCTAAAAAGTACAACTCCAATTTCACTCTTATAGGAAACAACATTTACTCATAAAAAATTGTGTCCATTTTAAAGTACTCAACCGATTAGTTGATTCACGAGCTAAATGCTGATAAAAACAAATTATCTGCATATGAAAAAAATATCCATGTATCATATTATTTGAAAATTTATTTGTAGTCCAAGAGATGATGCGCTTTAATTAGTATGCAAGAGATTGCGAGAAAAATTCCGCTGGGAATTTGTTGTTGTTGTTTCTTATCCTACTTGGTAGACAGCAACATCTACACCAAGTCTAAGAACCCGTGTGGTCTCATGGAAGAAAGGAAGTCACAACTTCTGTTGTAATAGAGCACTAATAGGTAGAAGTCTGACTTGGCTCTGTAACGCTGAAGAAGGAGGGCAGTGTAGATGTAACTATTTATATAGACCCGCATTTGCGTATTGTATGGAAAACTCCCTTCAGGTAGTTCAACTAAAGAGGCAAAATGCTGAGTGTCACAAATGCCATCGAGGTTCCTCGTTTTTTTAAAAAACGAGGAATAAGTTAATCTAGTGTCTACAACAAAGCTTTCAGCGGATTGAATCTCCGACCTAATGCTCACCAGCGGCACGCATTGCCACTGAGCCACCAGTTGGGCCCGCCGGGATTTAAAAATCTAATAGACTTGGACAGGTTGAGAGTCGGTTTTTACTGAAGCTTTCTGATTTTTTTCCTTTTCTAAGCGTAAATACTAACAATTATCTTAAATTCTATCGAAAAGCCTTTTTTTCTTCTTCTAAAGAATGGTATTAATAAATCGAAATGGTGGTTGGTCACTATCATGAAGATGCCCATGACTTAGCAAGTTTTTGAGCTATGTATTGAGAGTGCAATGAAAAAAATATGCATTTATAGATGTCAGCTATATGTTTGAACCAATCTCCCTCCATTCAGAAGACCAATGTGTTAACCACCAGAACTGCTCCAGGAGCCAGCGAGTATTACAACATCAATTCTTATGAACGAATTAATGGCGATTACGAATTTGTTCTTCTTAAAATAAGTTTTGAGGGCACTAGATGCAACCTATGATCAATCAATTTCGTCTTTCACCGAGCGAGAGAAATTGTTAGCAATTTATCGTCTCAAACCAGTTGAGGTGTCCTATATAGCTTTCTTCATGGCCATGCTAAGGATTCCCCACAGCGCCACTGCGTCAGATCTCGCTTTCATTTTCTTTTGTCTGGATCGTTGCACTGAAACACTGCAACCTCAACCAAGTGGAACAAACCAACCCACACCGGTTACTCGTTTTTTTATTTTTTCTTCTGCTTTTACCAGTCTTCACGTTACACCTGTTTTGAAAATGTAGATTATAACGAGATTAGCGAGCAGGTTAAAAAAAAAAACGGGATACGAGGATTAAAAATAATACGTAAAAGAAAAACAGAAAGATAAAATTTTGAAGTTTTCAAGGTCAATCAACGTCGTTAAATTTTCCATATAATTCGTTGACCCCACAACTTAAAAAGTTTCATACATTAAAAATTGTATGAAATATATTGGAATTCTCAAATGTATTTAATTTTTATGTTAATTAATATCTTTTAAAATGAACTCCCGCGTTAAATTAATAAGTAATTTTTAACATTTTTGTTATAGGTATTAATTTTGTTGGCTAATGCGTATATGGAAAATAACACAATCTTTCTTTTCCATCACATATATATATATTTTTTTATTGAATACATATTATTGTTCTACTTTCTCCTTTTGGGGAAAACCTCAGAGACAAAATTGCAATGTTCGGATTAATGGGAATTTCCACAAATTTATCGAAAATAAAAGGGACACGCCATCAGTAAACGTGTGGTTAAGGATTCATAAAAAAAGAAATTATTTGATAAGGCAAAGGGCACAAATAACGTGTGGTTATGGATTCACAAAAATAAAATTATTTGATAAGAAAAGGGTTACAAATAACTCAAAGTACGGTTAAAGATTCATAAAAAGGAAATTATTTCATAAGGAAAGGGATGTACCATAACTAAACATGTAATTAAGGGTTCATAAAAATGAAATTATTTGATAAGGAAAGGGACACACCATAAGTCAACATGTGGTGAAGGATTCACAAAAAATGGAATTATTTGTTCAGGAAAGAGACACAGCGTAAGTCAACGTGTGGTTATGGATTCACAAAAATGAAATTATTTGATAAGGAAAGGAACACAGCAAACGTCAACGGGTGGTCAAGGATTCACAAAAATGAAATTATTTAATAAGGAAAGGGGCGCACCATAAGTCAGCGTGTGTTAAGGATTCACAAAAAAGGAAATTATTGATAAGGAAAGAGATACACCATAACTCAAAGTGTGGTTAAAGATTCACAAAAAGCAAATTATTTTATAAGGAAAGGGACACACCATAAGTCAACGTGCGGTTAAGGATTCATAAAAATGAAATTATTTGATAAGGAAAGGGACACACCATAACTCAACATGTAGCGTAGTACATGATTAACAAAAAACGAAATTATTTGATAAGGAAAGGGACACATCATAACTCAACATGTGGTTAAGGATTCACAAAAATGAAATTATTTAATAAGGAAAGGGACACACCATAAGTCACCGTGTGGTTAAGGATTCACAAAAAACGAAATTATTGATAAAGAAAGAGATACACCATAACTCAACGTGTGGTTAAATATTCCCAAAAAGCAAATTATTTGATAAAGAAAGAAATACACCATAACTCAACGTGTGGTTAAAGATTCACAAAAATGAAACTATTTGATAGAACTGTGAGTGACAAAACACTTAACATGTTAGAGAACTTTGTTGTTCCATTTTTTAGCAAGATTGCGTTCCTCCACACTTTCGTTGAGGTGTTTCTGAATTTTTGAACGAACTTTCTTGGACGTGTTTATCATACTTAATCACAGCTTGGCCTCTCAAATATCCGGAAATAAAACCGTTGGACATTTTTCTTTGCCTTATTAAAATGATTATGTAAAAGCATTAATGATTATGTTGACGTGTATTAAATTATTATTAATGATTGTGTTATATTGTGTATTAAATGATTGTGTTGACCAGCAATAAGTTTGCAATTTGGACGATTTGGAAGATTTGTCTTTTAAAATTCTATAAAACATTTGACAAGTGATCGATTATCATTTGAACACTTGCCGATTGGCTAATGGTGCTCACATTGAATTTCATTAACCTGCAAATGAACTTGAAAACTAATCATATATTGTTCTTTTCAGTATAAACCATTATACTTTTTGGATACATTTAACCCAGAGATGAAGTATTAGAATTAATAGCAACTTATTTCAAAACACGACATGACTTTCATTTCGATTATCTATATGAACTTATAGAATATTATTATACACCCATAAATTTTGATGCATGTTTTAACTACTAATTAAGTTTTTAATAATTTTAATTTTATGACTTTTAATTAATAATTGTTGAATCAATGTCTGGGTATTTACACCAGACATTGAAATTTACATAGTATAAAATTTGAAATATGAAAGTTATTTGGAACCAAAATTCGAAACAGTACAAATTCATAACTTCCACTTTTATTCCTTTAAATAATCTAGAACTTAAATAAAGAATTCAACATTTGAATCCTTTGAGTCATTTTTTTAATTTTGATACATATCAGTGGCATCTTATCATTTGTATCTATTACAATTAATACATAAAATTGAGTTCTTCGGTCATTATTTTGCTCTTTCTGGAATTGCATTCATAGAAAAAGCACAGTGGATTCTGTGCAGGTCGATCCCTATAGTTGTTTATTCAGAATGTATATGACGTCAATAAATAGATGCATATTTTCTGTTCTATAGATATATTAGAGAATTTCAGGAGATAAAAATGAGCCTCTCCACAAAAAATGATTTTTTTTTAATTACAGAAAACGTTTGCTTCCTGCTATTAACTGAAGAATCATTTAAGCAAGTAATTACTTTTTTTTTTGTTTTGCAGTACCGCTTGATTCATGGACAAAGATAAAAGCGAAGGTCTTGTTTTAAGATTCGTCAAACACTTGTTTTTGAAATACTTGTGAAGACAGCTACTCGGAAATAGATGGTTTTGATTTTACATTCTCCGTTACTCTCCGAATGTTTTCTAGAATACAAACATTAATCGACCTTATAGAATTTTCTATATAGTCATCCGTCTTACTCACAATGATCTACAACATACCAAATTAGAACATTTACAGCATTCCTACGTGTCATTAAGTACCTACACAATGTATTTTTAATGAAGTTTATACAATAAGAATTTCGAGTTATCACATAAGAGTTTAGCTGCTTATTTATCTTCAGTAAATAAGCAGCTATTGTTATTAATTTTGAGAAACTGGTAAAGTTCTTCTAGTGTTATTAAAATTTAAAAAATGAACATAATCTAACTATTGAATGTTGATCGAATGTTATGTTTCAAATTTCATGGTGTGTCTAAATGAAATTTGTATCTTCGTCAATATAGACAAATTAAAAACTCTCAATTTATTCAAAAAGGAATTACAAAACTTATTAACACAATGTTAAACAATAGATCTCGATGAATTCAATTCGCCATCTTATTAATTACCATCTCAGAAGATTTATTATTATTATTATTATTGAAATGGGACAAACTTTGTAAGTAGGGCTTCGAAGTAATGGAGAGTGATGAGGGAATGGCATTGTCTTGTGACATTGTTGAGGTAATTGTCTCATTTGAATATCGTATGAGAGAAAACCAGGAAAACTCCTTACAGACAATCTGACTACAGATGCTAGAAAAAGGAATTACATTGGAATTACAAAAAAAAGGATGTACACAATATTAGGAAGAGAAAGTTCAATCACTTTTTAGTCTCTTCATTCCTGAAAGCAGTGATTGCAACAAACGCTGCTAGTGGACTCGTTCCTGAACACTTTTGCACTCTAGCTGGGCACGTTACCACTGGTTCAAGAGTATTGCAGACGCCGAGGATTCAGTTATGTAACTCCAGGATTTATTAGGTTTGATTTGATTTGACACTCAACAGTCATTTTTTGTCTACTTTGCTCTAATTAGATTGGGATGTACAGTTTAACGTGGATCTCGAACCACTAACAAGCATCTATGCTACCGCCAAGATTCGAATCTGAAGTCTGTGGTACCAAAGGTCAAACCGTTATCCATTTGGCCATCAGGTCACCCATGATTTATTATTGTTTATTATTTTCGAATGCCAGCCACTATGAACTGAGATCATTTATAAATAGCAGATACAATATTACGCAGAGTGTATCCACGAGGGCTGCTACACTATCTTCACATTTAGACGTTAGAACTTGGAATTAAAACTCCCAGAAGTAGCATCTGAGAGTTCCTTTCTACTCGAACTCATTCGAAGAACTTTCCGGGGTGCGTATGTATCACACCCGTCTCTTGCATAGAAACTGGAACTTTAGTTACCTTTGTTTATCAGGTTTCGAACTAAGAAAAAATAATAACTAAATTCTTAAAATCAACGCGCTATTTATCCGTCTGCCTCTGTCCTCTTTTTCTGTCATATGAAACAATGTTTCCATAAGTTTCAATGCATCAGAGATACTACAGCCTTGCTTCTTTTTACGTACAGGTTAATTATACTGGCTGGCTTAAAAAACAAAACTCGTTTAGTTAGTAATTAAAGATAGCTTTCCCATTAGAGACCCAGCGTCGCGTAAGGACTCATTAAGACAAAAATCTGCGAAAGTTTTCCATCCGGAGAGGAGATATCACACGAGCTCTTAAGGAGGAAAAAAAAGAGTTAAGGAAATGAAAGAACTCTCGTGCACATTTGAATGCACCAAAAAACAACTAATCTCTCGCTCAGATTTTTACGCCCCAGTGCTCGTGGAGTGGACTTAGTGAAATACTTAAGTCTTAGGATAATATTTTCTAAAAGGGGATATAAATTTAGATGGTATAATCCTTGGAAATGTCTTTTCACGGTTCTGAAACTTCGTAACATATTGGCTTTAGAAAGCAACTTGTATTTCACCTCCTGATAGAAAAAAAGAAAAGAAAAATAAATTAAAGAATTATCTTCTGATATAATTTAAAATTTACTGAGAACTCCGCTTTTGATTTGCTTCGTTTGCCTATTCACTAAATTTGTGTTTAATAGAGTATTTTAGTGAATGATTCTTATGTTAATGCTCCGACGTGGTAAATAACGGGCTATTCTAAATATTATCTTCACTCAAGGAAAATCTTAGAAGGGTATTAAGATATTTTTTTATAAATTTTAATGTACCAAAGATTTAATATTTCTCACTTTTGAAATTTCCATTGTCCAAAAGTTTATTTTTAAAATCTATATAATCTTGAATAGCAAAGTTCGCGTCAACTTTTCAATTTTTCAGCGAATATTATCGGTAGGGAAAAAAAAAGAATTTTGTAGAAAGCTCATTACAAAGTGATACTGAGTTGGCGAAAAAGTTATGAAAAGGTAAAGACAAAGAAAGAATAAAGACATTTTTGTAAATATCCAATTACCCAACGCATCATAGGAGCCATCCGAGATCAGTTTGATAAAATTAAGAATGAAATTGAAGAATGTAATGATGAAATTAAGAATCACTTATAAAATCCAAGATCATCAATGAATCTTGCAATGAGAAAAAAAAATAGATTCCCTTCACTGCTGGAAATCCTTCACAAATTCCCATAAAAGTGCGAAATTGTCTTTCTTTTATTTGAAATAACAATATTCCTCGTGAATTACATTTTACATACAATTACATACAGCACTAAACTCATAATTGTAGAAAATATACAGTTAAAACAAATACATATAAAAACATGTTCTTAATTAAAACAACAGTAATACAAGAGATACATTTAATAATAAAAATTGTCCGATTGTTGACTTAGTGGTAACATACAAAACTAAAGAACTGGCAACCTCGGGTTCAAATCAACTGTGGACGTCATCTTAAATGCCATCGCTCAGTTTGCCATCGATGAGTTTGTTCCACATTGCTTATTGTTCTATTGGCGCATGAACTCAGTTCAGAGTGGTTGCGATTCGAAAATGACACAGGTTTCTAATAAATTCTGGAGTTTAAAGAGTAAATTTGAGGTGTTGCCTAACTCCAAGTGCAGCCCTAGCATACACAGCTAGGACTGAAGTTCGAATCAGCTGCTGGAGTTTACTGCAATCTGTGCTTTTAGAATACAGGTGGCTTGATGGAGATTGCGACAACATGAGTAAGACCTCAGTAGGCAGGCTGCCTGGCATCAATTTTTTTATTCTCTTTTATGACACGCAAAGAGGGGTAGTTGTCTTTAAAAAGTACTCCCGGAGAGTAATATCATCTACTGACTGTGGCCTATTCGTGGCTTACATTAATGGAGTACGAAACTCACAATATGATGTAATAATAATATAAGCCTCAAAAATTATTTTATGACAGACGAGGAATATTTAATGAAATTGCTAAAAATTAAGAAAGCATGTTTGTTCTGAATAAGAAAATCGAAAGAATGAGAAAATTGAACATTTAAGGATTTTAAATATTTAAAATCTTTTAAGAAAAATTATTTTTTTTTAAATCTTAATATATTTAAAATCTTTTAAGAAAAATAAAATAAAATTATTTTATTTCCTCTCTTGTTAACTTGAACCAGGAAATTGTATACTCTACATATTTTGGACGCTTTTAACGTTACAAGAACATACATTAGTAGTGCCCAATCCAGATCTCTTCAATTACGATCTGAAATTTCCATGATCAGTTAAAAATTTTATGACTTCAATTTTATAGAAAAAAATTGTTCATTATACGCATAATAAAAGGAGAGAATTTTAATTTTGGAGGCAGTAGAATTTAAATATAATTCATAGAATTTGTGAATGATATTGCTGATACATTGAGGTAACAGTTTTTAAAATGTTGATTTGAGAAGACCCGTATTACAAATAATGTCATATAATGTTTCATAGTTGCCTTAGAACCTATTCATTCTTTCCTTTCCAAAAAATTTCTAAATGATCACGATCATACGAAGAAAACACATCAATTTTATTTCTTCTTTAAAAATGAGATGAAAATCTTAAATTGATTTTATACTTTACGTGCTTTCAGTAAGTCTTCCAGTAGTAATAAATCTCAATCATCATGAAATTTAACAAGAAAATACTTACAGTAAAAACTTTTCATTGCATAATTACTACAAATTTTGTAAATAAACATTGTATGTTTATTTTAATTTATTAATATTTAGAGGCATAAAATAATTTACAAATTACATTTATAAAGGTGATGCAATGAAAGATAATAATTACCAACGCAAGTATGACGTCATAACATAAAATACGAAATTATGTTTTTATGATAAATTAATTAAAACAAGCATATTTGTGGAAAATTTATTGAAACTATTCTGTATGAAAAATTTATTGAAAATATTTATGAAAAATTTAATAAACTTGAATTAATGAAATTGTATATTTGAATTAATAAAATGAAATATTATGACAAATTTATGCCAAATTTTCTTCTTTCCAAATTCAGTTGAATTTCTGCTGTTATTGAGGGTAATTTGATATGCAGGAAACAAATAATAATTCACTGATTTTGACGAGTCAAAAAGAAAAAAAAAACAATTTTTAAAACTCATTATTTATAAGATAATAAATACACTTGTATACATAAAATTTATAGGTATCGAAATGATGGACTTAACCAATAACCTCTATTGGAAATCTATTAATATATATAAATAATTTAGTTTAATTTGTTTTAATTTTGTTTAATTTTCCTTTGCAAATAAATATTAAATATTTATACAAAAAGTAAATTTCTACAACTTTCCTAGTTTCTAATTCACATTCTTATTTTCCCCATCGTTTATGTGAAATGAAAGCTATCTTCTAAAAGAAATTCAAAATATCCCAGATAAATATTTGGAATTATTTTCAAAATCCTAAGCAGC